>JAGFMW010000128.1:0-35663 GCA_021030935.1 Astrothelium subdiscretum
TAAAAAATTAAAACAAATATATTGTTTTTATTTTTTAGTATATTATAGTAATTACTAATCTTCGACTTAAAAACAAAAACAAAATTTAACAAAAAAATATATAATTTGTTAAATAAACAAATATTTTTCGATTTATTATTTTTAATAAAATAAATATATATTAAAATTGTAAATATTTTAATTTTTAATTTATTAAATGTTTATAAACAATTAATAAACAAATAACTAACAATTAATAAAATTGTTAATAAAATTTAATAAATAAATTATAAAATAGTTTTAAATATAATTTTTTTTATTAAAATTTTAACAATAATTATATTAATTATTTTAAAATATTTTCTTAAACAATTTTATTATAAACAATATTATTTTTTTTATATTAAAATAATTAAATTTAAATTTAAAAATAGTTTTGATTTTTTAAGTCTATTTAATATATTTGCAAATATTTTGTTTATAATACAATTTGAGTTTATTTAGTTTTGAGATTTGTTTTTTTGCTAATATTTTACTATTTATTAAATTTAATAAAATATATTGTTTTTGATAAAAAAAAAACTATCTATTAATATAAAATAAAAAATCAATTTAATTAGTATTGCAAAAGCAAATAATTTATTTATAATAAATATATTGTTTGTGGGTTAAAACTTATCTAATTGCCTATATAATATATTTATTTAATTCTAGACAATTTTTAATTATAAACAAATTAGTAAATAATTATATTTTATTTTTACTATTTTTAATTATTTTATTGTAATTTTTAATAGAGTAAATAAAATTAAACTTTTAATTTGTATTAATTAAATTGTTTTAGACTTTAAATTAAAGTTTTTATTACAAGAAATATATTTCTTAACAATAAACGTTATAGATTTATTAGAATTTAAATTAGATATTCTCAAATTACTATTTTATAGTAGATAAAAAAATTAGAATATAAAATTAAATATATAACAATATAAAAATATAGTAGTATTGCACAAACTAATTTCTAACAAATTAAATATGCGGTTTTCTAGCAAATATATATTAATACGTTTACAATTTATATATGGCCGTTAACCACCACAAGTGCTAGAACTAGTAGCCTAAACACCATAAACCCAAGTATATAACAAAAACTCTTATATATATAAATAATTTTATTAATTATTAAATTTTTTAAATGCATAATACTAGCAAACGGTATAGCGTAAAAAAACAATAATAAAACTATTACAAAAAATTTAAAATTAAAACAAAAAATTTTAAATAATAATTTCTCGATTTTTTTTAATTAATAGTAATAATACAATAATATTATTAAAATATATATATTATTGCGTTATTAAATACTAAATATAATTTAAGTAAATATTTTTAAAACTAATTTTGTTTTAAATATTTATAATACAATCGCCAATAATAATAAAAAAATAGTATTAAATTTAATTTAAAATATTTACTATTTTTAAGCTAATTAAAAAAAACAAATATTTTAAATTAAATTAAATATAATCTTAACCACTATTTTATTGAAAATTAAAAATTATTTAAAAAACTATTTTTTAAACAATAATTTGTAATAAAATATAATTTTTTGTAATTTAAAAAAAAAAACAATATTATTTTTTTTAAATTATAAACTTAACTAAATTTTTTTGTTATTTTCTAATTTTTTTGTTTATTTATTTAAAGTTTATATTTTTGCTTAACAAGTTTTTTTATTTACTATATTATATTTATTGTTGTTTAGTATATTAAAAATTAATAATAATATCAAAAAATTGTCTATTTTAAAAAAGCGTAAAAAATTTTATTTATTTTATTTTTTTGGTTTTTTATTAACTTTTCTTAAAAAATCTATAATATCTAGTATAGTATTTAGTTATTTTTACTATATTAAAATATATATTTATATTTTATATTAAATTTGTGTACAAAACGCAAAATCTAATTTTTGGTATAAACTTTGTAAATACTTTAGTTTTAGTGCAAATTCAAATCTTTAAATTTATTGCGTTAGCTAAATAAACTATTTAATAAATTATTTGGTAAAGCATTTGGTAAAGCATTTGGTAAAGCATTTGGTAAAGCATTTGGTAAAGCATTTGGCAAAGTATTTGGTAAAGTATTTGGCAAAGCATCTGGCAAAGCATCTAGAGCATCTAGCAAAGCATCTAGCAAAGCACCTAGCAAAGCATCTAGCAGAGCATCTAGCAAAGTAGCGAGCAAAGCAGCGAGCAAAGTAGCGAGTATAGTATAGATAGATAGGTAGGTAGGTAGGTAGGTAGGTAGATAGGTAGGTAGGTAGGTAGATAGATAGATAGATAGATAAAAGCGACTTTCAAGATAACGTATCGAGGTCTTGTTTTAGGCAACAAATTAAAGCATCTATTCTATTAAATTAGCACTTAATATAATCTTAAACGAAAATATATATTTTAAAATAGTTAATTTTATACACTTAAATGCTTATTAAAATTGTAGAAAATAATAAAATAAAAAGAGTTAAAAACAATTATATCTTGATTTTCAAGATATATTAAAATCGCAACAAAAATAGCTTAAGCTATAATAAAATAAAAAATCGAACAAAATCTAGTCTATATAGAAAATAATTAGAATAAGAGCTAGAATTCTATCAACTAGCAAGAAACCCTAGCTATTAAAAACGCCTTATTTTGCCGTTTAAGTTTACTAAGATAACTTATTCTAGCCTTTTAATTATTCTTCGAAGACGGCAAAACAGTTCAACTTTTATGCTTATACTTTCTTGCAACTATGTTTAAAATAGAATATTTTCTAAATAATAAAAACATTAAATTTTTACATAAATATCTGTAAATCGCAAAATTGATTAAAATTAAACCTTTGTTAAACCTCAAATAGCCTTCATAAATGCCAGTACAAAATAACAACAAATATTTTCGTTACAGAAACTCTTTTAACTGGTTCTTTGCCACAATTCAGATTGGTAATTACGCCTTACCTACTCTGGCCATTGTTGTGTGGCAATTAAATCCTCCTCTTTTATCTTTCCATTGTTTACGCCGACTTTCTGAGCCTCCGTTTTCCCCACGTCTTCATCGTATTACTCCAACTGGGCCAACTTCCGCCCTGCAAATGTTTCCATTCCCTCCCTCCCGTAAAATTCTTCTTTCAGCTGCTCCCACTTCTCAGCACCCATGTGATCTCGCAGTTGTGTATAGGGGAGAGTATCAGGATAGTTAAAACCCCAAGGAAGGACCATGTGGAACCACATAGCCCCCGAGGCTTCGGACTACTTCACGAGGCCAGAGAATTCTTTCCTCTGCCCTAGCATTTTTCCTCTTCTTCCCCCAAAACACGTTTGAAGATCTGCAGGTATTTGAGGAACCGGGCAAGGATCTTGGGTGACTCTTTGTCGTAGAAGGTGTCCCAGTTATTTAGTCGATCTTGGAGAAGCCACGACAGCGCCGAAGCAAATAGCTGGGCAGGCCCGGTGTATACCCACTCGAGATCTACCACTCAAAGGATAATAAAATCTTTGTTGCTTTTGACAATTATATTTGCCATCCCGAGATCATCGAAAATGAGTTTGAACGGGCCACGGTCGTGGTTCATCTCAACACAATTTGATAGCAAAGTTTTGAGAGTATTAAGTGACGCGTTTTTGGCTTTGGCGTCATATTCACCGCCTGTCGAACTCCGCTGGTGAAGAAGTCGTTCCCGTTCCTGTCCGATAACGTACTCGAAGTACTCGGTTGTCGTCGAGAATCCCTTGCTTTGGTCACGTAGACGGACCAGTTGGTTAGCGCTCTAGGCATAATGGACGTAAATTTCCAAGGCCTTTGGGACATGAAGAAGTACCATGCCCTACCGAAACTGTACACTCCCCCAGTCTGTATGAGGTCGTGCACCTTGAATGTCAACGGGCGAATCGGCGCGGGGAATCCAGTCTTTGGGGATTGTAGACTACCAATTCGATCAAAATCGAGCCGGAAGAGCTAGATCAGAATATCAGCACATTGCCGATTGATAAATTCGATATCACCATCGCTGATGTCCTCCCTACTGAGTCTTGGGTTGGCATTAGTCCTCAGAAGATCGTTGAGGCTTACGCCCTCAATGAAATCCATCAAGATGAACGGACCCAGACCAATCGGGTTGTTGATACCGAGACCCGAGGCTTTGATGTGACAGGAGTCGTGGCCTTCTCGCGGATGAGGCTCACTAGCTCAACTTCCATAGCAACCTTCTCGTCGGCGTATGTATCGCAGACGTTGCCAACAAGAGGAAGGCGGAGAAGCCAGAGAGTGCCGTCGCTGAAGGCCACCTTTTGATTGAAATTGTACGAGCCATGGAGGAAACCGGCTTCCTTTCGGCAGCTAAGTCCATAGGGTAGAGGGTCGATATCCACTCAGAGAGACGGCCCGTTAGGTGAACCTGGTTCACTTTGTCGACCCAAAGTTCCAACTGCACTTCGTGAATGAGTTCAATATATTTCTTCACGTTCGTAGCATCGGAGGAGATCCTGATTATTGAGTATTTGGAGAGAAGCAGGGAATTGTTTGAGGTGGGTGAGAGCTGAAGCCAATTTCACGCTTTAGACTCTCCGGCGGAGTGCAGCCGCTTGATGAACTACGCCCGCAGAAAAAATGCGTGGCGTGACAGATGCACCAGAATAGTCACCCCGAACATCACAAAGCGATTCTGCATGAACTGGAGAATGGGCACATATGTACCCAAAGAGTAGCACTTCCTAAACTGGCGGCACCAACGAAATGCTGGGCACAACCATTGGATATCTAGACAGAGGACGTATGACATCTCCGCACGATAGTCTATGAAATGCCTTCAAAAGTCAAACCCAGTCGAGGTAAGGGGTCAAGCACCTTCCCGAACCAGTCTCTTCCAATCTGTAAAACCGGATCGGTAAGGACTGGTTCGATACAGGAAACAGAATTGCGCTTGCGAACGAGGACGATTGCAGCCGAATAAGCGAAGGCATGGGCGATGGACTTAAGCTGCATACCGCATATCGGGTCGGTGCATGGTGACTTTGCAAGTCCGTCCCTCTCGGTACGATGTTGTTCCCGCCCCCGTCGAGGTTGAGATTACTGTCGGTGTCGCTATCTCCATCACTAAAGATGTTATCTTGACGACAGGATAGCCCACCACGCTGGATCACAGTCGCGAGTGGCCTTCGCCTCCGTCTAGCGCTGATACGGCTGGCCCTTCTCTCTACTATTTTGGCTTGGGTTGTGCGTCTCGGTGAGGTAACAGCTGGAGTAGCCGTGCAATCGCTTTCTCTACAACAACCTATAGTAAGCCCGGGTATTCGACCCAATAATATAAACAGAGACATCCTTAGGCCTTGATCCGCCCCGCGGCGAGTTTTGGGTGCTCGACACTGTTTGCAGGTCCCGTAGTGTCGTGATATCGCTTGGACCGCTCACGACGGCGGTCACCGCTCCCAAAACACATGAGACCTGGCGGATAGCGGAATGAATGACTTCCTCCCGACTCGTCATCTGCGAGTGGTATTCGTGGTCAGGCCAAGTGTCCAGCCGCTCTTCGACAACGCTATCCGCTCGGTCTCGCTTTGTCGATAACGGCTCCTGGCCGCGTTCCGAAGCAGCCCTTAGGCTTAATGGCTGGGTGCATTGTTCTTGCTCTGCTCGAGATTAGGAAACAATCCATTATACGCAAAAGAGCCTACTAATTGGTTAAATAAAATATTTTTAAAAAAAACAAGAGGAGGGAAATTAAATATGGGACTTTAATTGTTTTTTTCCACTTATTTTGTCAACTATACCTAAGTTGAGTGGCCACTTTTAGTGGGTTTAGCCTGTTGCCTATTCTTGGTAGAGATATTAAGTAGGTAGGGTGCCGTTTTTTCCGAGACGAGAGCCTGATATCCACCTTGATTGCTATCGACGTCTTGGGCTGTCTCCACTCTCATGGCAACGTTGCCTCCACAATCAAACAATTGCTCTACGGAAGGCAGCTCGATATCAGAGTCGGTCTCGACTCCAGTGTCGTCGATAGTAATCGAACTTTCTGCCAATTTCTTAGCCCTACATATTACCAAGGTTTATGCGGGCTCTTTCAAATTGTCTTCCTCTAACCAACAAAAACTTCATACCTTACATCATCATGCGAGATGAACCTTATCATATTTTCCACCGCGGGCATTTTCTGGCTAGCCCTGCAAATGGCACAGAGAATTTCCAGCTCTTGACATCAATCCTGGTACGGCCCCCAAGGTTGTAGCGCCAAGTCTTCCTGCCCAAAGAAATGAAACACTAGAGATTTGACTGAGCTGCCTGCAGAAGAATGCGGGTCTGATTACAGCAACAGCTCTATATCGCGTGGAGAAAGGCCGTGTTCGGCCTCAGGCTCAGCCGTCAAGACAAGCATTCATCCAGCCTCGGATTCCCAGCGCGTTTTCAAGGGACAGGGACTGTACTCTCTGTCTCCAGGTGTTCGATGTATTTTAAGACCGTCCAGTCGAAGACATTATCGTATTCGAATCCATGACGCTGGAAGAGGTTACGAAATAGACGGAGCAGATGATTGTAATTCACACCCTGCTCCTTCTTGCGAGACGTGTGAATATGATCGAAATATCTCACGAACTCATCTGGTAAGCCTTCGCACAGCTCTCCGGCTGATGTCGATTCCTTTTTTCGCAGAATGGCCAGCTCTTTTTCTGATCGGCTTTTGACTGGAAGTCCCATCCAGGGAAGGTCGCCTTGCCGAAGGAAGTACACGAGAACATACCCTAAAGCTTCCATGTCGTCCGCGGGCGATTGCTCTGAGGAATGTTAGCCTCGTCATGCCCTACGTACCCTCATTTACGATTGTTGGTCAACTCACTTATACCGCGATGGGCGTTCATGCTCGCATATCGCGCTGTTCCGAGAACAGGACCTTCCCGCGGAAGAGAGGAATAATACCATCTAGCCGCTCCGTCCGCAAGATCCTCTGCAAGACCTATGTCAACGACATATACGATATTTCCCTGAAGCCCACGACCCAGAAGCAGATTTTCAGGCTTGATATCACAGTGAATGAATCCTTTGGCGTGAATGTACTTGAAGCGGCGAATGAGCTGGTCCGCAAGCATCAGGACAGTCCGGAGCGAGAATTGTCGATGGCAATAGTCGAACAGGACTTCCAGGTTCGGCCCAAGTAAGTCAAATACCAATACATAGTAATCACCTTCCTGTCCGTCCCAGTATACCTTCGGAATCCCCGTACCGCCAGCCAGTTTCCTGTAAATATGGATTTCGTTTTGGAGACTCTCAGTGGGATCGCTTCGGATGTGTTCGAGCTTGAGCGCTACCGGTTGAGACGTGTTGACATCAATCCCTGCATAATTGTTAGGCTTCGATCGAAAAAGGTGGTGAGAGACATTACAAGATACCTTCATAAACGACGCCAAAGCTACCGCCTCCTAGTCTTTTGAGAAGACGATACTGGTCATTGACGCGAATATCCTGTGGAAGCAATGAGTCACACTGTACACACGACATTGGGAAAAGCAGACCAGCTGTTTCTGCGAAGTGGACATCGCTTGTGGTTCTCAGCAGACGCGGCGATATACGAACGCGGAAGATAGCAACATGATCTGATTGTCATTGCATGCTCTGGAATTCCCGCGCCTCTATTGGCTCACGTGCCGCGCCGGATGTGTGGCTGATTGAGGCGCAGGCTTAGGCTTAGGCTTAGGCTACTGCTACTATTACGCACGGACATCCTTTGCTTTCTAACAAATCACCAAATCATTGAACCCCCAGACCTATGGTTTTGAAAGTTTCCTTTTGTAATGATCGTCTGCCTGCAAGAGAAGCTTGTCCTAGATCCACATGCGTCGTTGTCGCGCTAACCCCCTAAACCCCCGTAGTGACTCGTCTCACCTAGGGGCAATGCCCGAGCCTCCTTCGACCTGAGATCAGCAACCTTCAAAGCGTCCTGCTATAATATTCACCAAAACCCTGGGATTGGGTTGGGGAGTCCCTGATATTGTTTCTGATGACTTAGATAAAGTTGCGTTTGAAGCTAGAACTGATACAAAATATAGTATTGAAACCGATTGCTGATATTCGACTGGGAGGTACCCCATACAAAAATTTCCATGCACAGCCGTACCAAATCAAGTACGAAATACGACCAAAGATTTTGGGAAATTGGGCTGAGGAGCACCCGATATTATTTCTAGTAATTTAGAAAAACTTGTGTTTGAACCCAGGACTGAGACAAAATGCGGTATTAAGGCCGGACATGGATGTTCGATTGGGAGGTACCCCATATCAAAAAAAATGTCTATTCCCATGTAGTCGCCGGGCGTTTTTGTGGAGACATGTGTGAATTCGATGAGCTGCTCGGACGTTTACTCGGTGGTCGTTTCTCATTAGCCTGGGCAATAAATCGGTTCCTCTGTTCGGCTGCCAAGTCGGCCGCGTTCCTGAATGCTGCCGCTCCTGCTCGAAAAGTCTCGGGATCACTTGTCATCACATAGCCCTTGATAAGATTCATGTAATACTCTGTCTCGCCTTCCTTGGAAAGGCCTGGATGGTGTTGATAAATCTTCAGACATCCATCATTGTATGACGAGGAAAAAGCGTAGGCATTATTATCGTACTCGAGCTCGTCTCGCCCGTATGATTGAAGACGGTGCATCGCCCTTGCGCCGATAGTACCGTCATACCCAGCTTGACGTCTAGCAACAGCACCGGTACCTTCAGGTCCCTTTACAGCCAAAAAGAAGTTCGGCGCGATTGGAAGATCTTCCTGCGTTGATGCTCTGATGTAGGGGCCCAACTCTTTACGGATCTGCCGACGGAGCTGTTCAGGTCGTGCACCATAATAAATATCTGGCTTTGGAGTAGCAAGTTTCTCGCCGCCGTCCTCAGCCTCTACCAGTGGTTGGAGAGCGCCGAAAGGTATACCACCAGAGACAATCTTTCCATCCTTTTTCCGTCCTGCAATTATTGGAATCACAGATTCTCTAACTTGATCTTCTTTTTTAGCATCCGCATCAGCTCGCACGAAGCTTCGAAATTCCCCTTTCCCAAATCGAGAAGGAGAAAGGGACGGTCGAGGTTGTCGGAGTCTTTGCGTAATCTCGTCCCCATTGGCCGGCTCGGGTTGATCTCGGCCATCGGGAAATTGGTAGCCATGAAAGAACATGCTCTTGTCAATGAGCTTTTGTTCAAAGTTTCGGCTATATGGCCCTGTATTTTTTGTCCTGGGCGTCGTGAGTTTTGTGAGAGGATTCGTAGCTTGGTTCGCGGTAGAGTTTGAAGCATTTGTGCGAGAGCTCGAGGAAGATGACATTGTAGGATCGACTCTCTCCACCTGCCCTGGGTCCTGTAAATCATAATCAGAATGAGTGACGACTCATGCGTGCGATTCGACATACCTTCGTCAAGCTCGAGAGGTCTGGTCCGCCGCGTCGAGCAAATCGTCGTAGTCCTTTCAATTGCCGTGAGTTGCAGCGGCGAAGAAAGTCGGCTGGCTCGACGAGGGACGTGCGAACCTGACGGCGTCCTCGATGTGGTGAAGATTGGCCTGTAACTAGACGTCTTCCAGCGTTCCTTCGATTCAGCTCTTCGAGTGCACTTCGATCCAAATGAACCTTCGACAGGGTATTCCAATATGCCTCAAGAGATCTCGACTCGTTCAAGTTCCTAGAAGTCTTCCGCTTCTTGATCGATTGGCTTGACAGGGTCGGTTCGGTTTCTGAGGGTCGAGCGCGTTTGCATGTGTCAGACATATACGAGAGTGAAATGTAAGCGTATAGCAAGAGATGACGGGAGTAACCAGGAATATATACAGCCTTTTCATCATTCAGCTACGGAGCAGTGATCGCTGGAAGTTGCAGGGTCGAAATCAACGCGCCCGTTGTACACGCGGGTGCAAAGTGATCGTCTCGGATCTAGTTGATTGGTATTCGAGCCGGTGGTTTTCGCAGGGTTGCCGCCCGCGCTAGCGTCCTGCGCACTTGTTCGACTCCTGTCAGAAATTGACGACCAAGAGCCGCATGAGGCTCGGGCACTGCCGCCAGGTGAGGTGAGTCACCCCGAGGGTTGGGGGGGGTGGGGTTTAGCACGATAACGACGCATGTGAATCTATACATGATGTGGGACAACCTTCTCTTGCAGGCAGACGATCATTTTTTTTCGTCAAAGGCACCCCGCTGAAGCGAAACATACCGGATTCCGCATCAAGCAGGGGGACAGCTCAACTGTTGCCCGTACTCCATTGGATAAGACGCTTAGCGTTCAATGTCAGTCCTGATGCAGTCTTTCTATGTGATCACTGATATAATATCTATCTGCAAAGCATCTGTAAGTCAAACGTTTTGAGTCGATCAGTCCCATCCACAGTCGAAACAATCGGCAACTGAAGTTTGAGTATTCATATCTCGAGCTCCTTGCCATCTGGTCGTGCTGATAGGAAGAGGCCAAGCATTGGCTGCGCATGGGTGGAGCAGCCACATTACCTTCATCGTCGATTCGACATAGAGGAGATCCGGGCTTGACGCGGTACCTCGCTACATATGGCATATGCTCAGCCGTGCGCTTCGAGGCTAGAGGGGATTTCGGGTCATGCGCTTCATCCTTTTCGTCGTCAAGACAGCAGAAATGGGACCAATAATCGGAAGCTTACGGTCACATCTTTCCTCCGTAAGCCCTCGGCGAATCAGATTTTACAACCCACATCTCAGTAACGCCGGATACCTGACATGAATGGCCCCTAGGTTTGATCATGGTAAGCGATGTACGGAAGGAATCCTTGGATCGCGCCCGGCATCAACCTGGGAGTTTGTAAGGAGCCCACCTTCTAACTCCTTCAAGCGTAATAAAACAGCTTTCTGCAACGTCTCATTTTTGTACATTTTTTGAGTGTTTCTCACCTTAATCATCTAACAAAATAGATCCAAAAGGGCTAGAGAACTCGCAATTGTTCGAGACAAATCTCTATGCTTCGTACCCTTCGCACTCTAACCCTAAAACTAACCCTAACCTTCTACACTAACCCTAGAGAGTTGACTTTATTGATTTTGAGATCTTGTACCTTATTCTTTGTAGAGAGGTGTTTCATTACGCTTGAAGAAGTTAGTAGGTGCGCTACTTACAGACTCCCCATCAACCTCACCGGTTGGCAGCAATGCCCAAGGGCTTGCCTTGAAGCAAATGCGGCACACCATTCAGAGACAATGTATCGATGCGTTGCACAGGGCACTCTTAGTCCAGAAGATGACCAAATTGTCGAGCAGGGTTGGAAGTCGGCAAGAGCGTTCAAACCTAGTTATTTTCAGCCTCATTCATTCTTTGAGCGTCACCCTACGCTGATTTTCGGCATTTTGCGAGGGGATAGGCGATCTTGTATTCTGGCAAGGGGGTGTGTGGTAGCCCTAAAGGCTGGGTGCCAAAGGAGGGCATGCTGCGGGTATTGAGGCGGCCACAGCTGGGCTTGACGTGGAGCTCATCTCTGTCCTGTTGACAGCGTCAAGTCTTGCAAACCGGGCATCGCTGCGGAGAAATCGCAGACGAAACCAGTAGGATCAAATAAATCAATAACCAAGGCCTTCATCAACATTGTGGGTATTCAACTGGTATTCGCGCTTAGAGTAGAATCGTAGCTCGATCCTGATATGTGCCCAAAACCTTGAGACCAGTCTGGGGTTTACCTGATTCAGTAGCCGCTCTGTTCTATCATTAGTATGGCAAGACCTGAACCTCCGAGGGACGAAAGCAAAAGCAACCTTTCCACACCAGTCTCCACAGCTCACCGATCCAGATTTTCTACTATTACCGAGTAATGAATCCGCGGAGGCGGTCGGGTCTTTGTTAGTCATAGCAGCGCCGAGTAACGTTGTCCTTTGGGTTGATGCGGGATACTTCTCTACGGTCAGTCCGCACTTCACGACGACAGTCCTCAAATAAGGCGTAATAGAAAAGGCATGCCGTAGGTTATATATGTCGAAGGGTATCTCTGCTTTGGAAATCCTGCGAGCCAGATACATTGCACCAACTTCCTCTCTTCTCTTCGTTCTTGTGTCGACCCTGGCCCATTTTTAGCCCAAAGGGCCTCCTAATAGCTTTTCTTTCTTCCAGTACCGTTCCTCTTCTCGCCTTTTGCTCTAGATTTTCTTTACGTTTCTTCCCACAAGCCCCTTCTACTAATCCATTTTTTAGCTCTCTATTCAAGGAGCGCAAGCGCGAAATCACCCCAATCCCCTTTACCCACACCGTCGAGCTCCCTCTCGGCACTCCGCCCGTACTTCTCCTTGTACTCCCTTTTGACCTTCTGGAGATGTGGACGGTCCCAGTGGAGGCGGACGAGACGGGAAACGAGAAGCTCGTATCGGAGCTCGACAGACTTGTCGTGCGAGCTAATGTCAGAGATAGCGTGATGAAGGAGAAGAGCATCACGGGCGGGACGGTTAATAACGCCGTTGAGGATGTGGGCTATGACCTCGCCCTATAAGACCGACCATTAGCAAGAATAGAGCGTAGGATGAGCGTATCAAAGATATGCAGGTGTGAACCAGGCGACGTGGACCACTTACCACAAGATTATTACTTCTCTTCAGCGCAGCCCGTGCAAAGTTCTCCTTGTATCGCCTTTCATATGCTCTAAGCACCTCCCGTAAATGGGCATCACTCCTCAACACAACAATCTGCAGCATCGCGCTCTCCCCACCCTCCCTCTGCTTCAAACACTCATTCAATTTATCTACATCTCGAATCACCTGTTCGGCTGCATACACATCCGGCTCTTCCTGCCTCCTCTCCTCCAATGCCAAAAGCACCGCCGTGCGGAACTTATCCGCCTTGAGCTCCTTATCCATACACCGCACCAACGAATCATTATACCGCTTATCCCGAAAGCTCTCCTTGATCAAGCGGATCTCGGCATTGCTCTTCCCCATCAGGCTCTCGATCAGCAGCTCGCGCCGGCTGCCGTTCGACTGGTACCAGAAGTTGGCCCAGTAGGCCTCGGACTCGAACCGGCCGAGCGCGGTCACGTAGCAGAACTTGCCGAAGGTGCCGGACGTCTTCAGCTTGACGTGCTTGGCGATGTTGATCCCCCGCCCTTGCACCTTGCACCGCTTCTTGTACTCGTTGCGCAGCTCCATGATCTGGTCGTGCGAGAGGCGCGGCAGGATGTCGATGAGCGGTTCTGGATCGGCGGTGCGGTGGTTGAGGGCCGCGACGAGCGCGGTCGCGTCGGATTCGGCGTCGTAGAGCTGCACCCGCTTCTTGTTCGACGACGATTTGGCCGTCGACGTGGTGAGGTTGGATTCGTTGGTGAAGGTGACGCTGCTGCTTGACCGGTGCCGTCCTGCTTTGGGCCGTTTGGCTCCGGCCGCAAATTCTTGGGGTGTGGGGAGCGGGGCGTGGGAAGATAATGGGGTAAAGTCCTCAAGGTCTGAATCGGAGCCGCGGTCGTCAGGCAGCATGATGGGGGAAGGCATAGGAGAGATTGATTGGTACGTCCCATGGTACGCTTCCAGCATCGGACTACCTGGAGGCAGCGCACCTGGCATGATGTTGTGCATATCAGGACGGTTACCGCTGACTGATAGACGATCCATGCGTGGCATTAGGCCTGGGTTGTGGTCTGGCGATGGTCTCAAATTATTATGCTCACTCCGCTTTCGCGGATGTATTTCTTCTGGCAGAGCCCCGAAAGCATTCCCGGGCGGAAATGGTGGAATGTGATGGTCGTTCTGGTCCATAAAGCTAGGTTCATCTCTGAAAGACGCATGGCGTGAGCGCACACCATGCCCTGGTAGTTCTTCATGGGATCCAAATCCGCCAGGTGTGACTTCAACAACGTTGGCATTAGCACTGGCGCTGTAGGAGTGGCCGGGCATCTGAGGTCGGTGTCTGATCGGTTCGGGTTGAGGGACCGTGTGCCTAATTGGTTCCGGCTGGGGGACCGTATGAGGTACTTTGGGAGGTTTGCGTGCCTGGGACTTGGTTGTGAAAGTCAATCTATCTGGTACAGCAGCGTATTGGTATTGCGGTAGATTTGCATATCGTTGCCCAGACCCTTGACTCGCATTACTCATTGACCTCGGGTGCGTCGAATACGAAGCTTCTGGTTCTTCATATGGAGTCGGCTGTGAATAGTGTCGACCATGATCCGAAGGCGGCGGTATTGCTTGAGGGGATGGTACAGAGAATTGTCGTGACAAGCCTGTATGCGGTGGTGACTGAGGATGGTCTAGAAATTCATGGTGGGAGCCATTGTGAGGTTGTCCATGCTGAGCTAGAAAACCAGGCCGCTCATGAGGAGGTAGATCCTTGTAGTCGCCCATTGTAATCTCTTCCGCATCAAATCCATGGTGTCCACCCATCACATCTGGAAAGTGGACAGGAGGCTGATTATGCTCTCCATGCTCTGGCGGATATGGCACTGGAGGGGCAAAATTCGACAAGCCCGGCGTCACCATAGGTGACCTTGCAGACGACGGACCGGCAGCGGAATGGCCGTCAAATCCACCAGGCATGGTTGGCATCGCCAGAGGTGGAGGCGCTCTGCTCCGTCGGTCGTCTTCCTCCTCTTCCTCATCGTCGTCGTCGTCGTCGTCATCCTCCGCTCCAGGTGCAGATACAAGCTCATGATGAAAATTGGCCTTCGGGGGTGCTGGTGCTTCTGGTGGAGAAGGAGCTTTGCGGACATTGCTTCTCGAACGATCACGCGTATTCGACTTTGATCTCGACCTGTGGTGGTCTCTACCGCCAGGACGCAGGGACATGATTGGTCTCCCCGCCAGGAACGAGGGGCAGATAGCCGGGATGGGGCGTGTAAGTTAGGTGGATATTGTCTCGAACGCCGCAGTAAGCAGTGGCCTAACAATTCACGGAAGAAGCAACGCGGGTGTACAAGAGATGAGATGGATGAGCGACTGAGGATCCCTGGCGCGAATAGCGACTCAGTGCGCTGAGATGGGTAAAGCTGAGCGCAGCCTCCAAATTAGGCCACAGCTGAAACTGTGCGGCCCAAGCAACGCCTGAGCTAGATAACCAACAGCCAGCAAGATAAATGTCACAAAGACAAAAAGCCCCAGGAACCAAGTGGGTAGAAGGAAAGATGAAGACCTTTACCCCACGGTAGAGAGTGAGGGCAAGGCGAGGCCTTTGACCGGTGATGGGACAGAACAGCCTTGTTTGCTTCTAATTGTGTACCATCGAAATCCTTCTGCAGGGACTTCTGTGGAACCGCCAAATGCCGCGTTACAAAGCGGCTAACCCTCGTGATTTCATGTCATGGTCCCGTTGGAGAGCCGCTGCGTCCCGCAAGCCATTGTAAAGAATACGATTGGCGCTGACTAGGCTTATTGACGGGCTGAGACTCATTACGGGTGGACACTGTAGGTAATTCATAAGTGCAGCATCATGGCTCTCGCGAGAAAATCTTTTTCCTTTATCAACACCCTTTTCTCTTCAGGAATTTCTCTGTTGCGTCGGAATTATGGCGATTACCCTGGAGCCTGCCGTCGTGGAGGTGAAGCCTGCCAAGTCTTATGGAACAAAACCAGGCAAGCCCCAGACAACTTCAGAGGCAGGTGTCAAGGAATCACAATGCCAGTCGACCCTTCTCCGCCTTCCCGCCGAGCTTCGTCACAAGATCTATCGGTTCGCGCTCACGGATGCTGAACCATTTGTTGAGCCCTATATTTCCTCTTCCAAAGGCCCAACCATTAGATCGCCGTTCTATAAAATCCCTCTCATCGCTCCGGGGCTCCTCCGTACATGTCGCCAGATCCATACCGAAGCCACTTCCCTCGCCCATCTCTATCGCGAAAATGTTTTCCAATTTACGACCGTCACTCACTGCCACAAATTCTTCACCCTCTTAGGCCCAGAACGGGCGAGTCAAGTGCGGATTCTCAGCATCAATCTCCGCCTCGTCGCCGAAGGCGATGCTGTCATTGCCGACGAATGGCTGTCGTACATGTCCGGCGAAGCCAGTCGCGGTCTCTGGATACAACGCCGCCTTGGCTCGCTCAAGACGGACTTGCCAAACGTGCAGTCCGTACGCCTGGATCTACTCGGGTGGTGCAGACCCGGATACGGCCAGCACCGATGGGAGTACCTCCGTTCAATCTTGCGGCAGCTCAGCGGGCTTAAATGCATCGCGGTGGAAGGCGAAGTCAAGCTCCGGAATCTGGATCTTGCCGTATGGGAACCGTGGGCGCCAGAGCTATTTCTGACGAACAAAGCAATTGATCGGAGCGAGGGAACGCCTTATGGAGCGACCATGGTTGAACTAATGGCCCCTACCGTGCGGAAAGACATTCAAGAAGATGAGAACCGGAAGGGCTTAAAGATCTTGTGGAGCATCGCTAATGGGAAGGTGACGCTCGAGTTGTCGACGGGAAGCCGTGCCGCAAAAAAGCTTTCCGCGATCAACCCTGGTCACTACAAAGCGCCATGGACGACTTCTTATCACCGCTGCTGTGGCAAAGTGAGCTCCTTGTGCACTTGGGAAGAGTACGAGAAGCAGGTCAACACCTACAAGCCCAGTCCCTACTCAGCCAAGGTTCCGTTTCCTGAGGTCATCGCCGTGGGGTTGCATGAATATTTTGACACATCTACGTGGAATGGAGTTCAGAATGGATGATTAGTTCAATCCCAGTGTCTCCGGATGATTGGCCTTGCAGGATCCCAAGGACCATGGATTTCGTTTTTGTATTTTTGCAAGCCAATGAGCCACCAAGCAGAGATGCCCATGGCGAGGCCAGTGAGCAGCAGACTGATAATGATGCCCGCGATTGCACTTATCCAACCAGCACGAGGAAATATGAGAGCAACTCCAGCGCCCTGGCCCACTACAAGAGCACACGTGAGAGCAAGGTGGCCGCGCCAGGAGATGTGACGAAGATGCCGGCGAAAGACGGGAAAAAGACCGAAAACCTCGATCGAAAATAGAGTTAGAGAAAAAACGTGCGTTGTAGAAGGCAGTCGAGATGCCAACACAGTCGATGCCATAATTGCAGCGTTAGTAGACAGGGACGCCGGAAACCTAGACATAGATTAGATCAAATAGACCTCGCGGAAGACAACAAGTTCCATACTTGGCTCCCACGCCTCCTCCGTAATCGAAAAAGAAAACATTGATAAACATCAACCAAGTGCTCATAGCCCAAATAGAGTCGCTTGTCGTAGACTTTGTGAGGGACCTCAGAATCGGACTAAGTCCAAGCAGCGCGCAGTAGATCAGCACAGCGGACTTCGCAGTCGCCAGGCGCTGCTGGTTCCTTGGTGAAATCGACGATGAGGTGCCACCGTACGGTGGATAATAACTATAATTCGCAAAACTCGCCGCGCCGGTTGGATGTCCCGTTGCCACCGGGGTCAGCGGTGCGCTATTCACCTTCAAGCTCGACACATTCCTACTTGTCGGATACGGCTCTCGCTCCACAACCGTGGATATCGCCAGACCCTTGGACTGGCCATCTTTCGCAACGGGTTCTCGAACGTTTGGTTCCCTCGTGGTCGAGCTATTCGAGCTTTCAGGATCTGTCGACCCGTCTTCCGCAAACTCGGAATTCAGTTCGAGCTGCGCTCTCGCTAATTCTTCTTGCCCAACCCAGCGGTCCCAGAACCACCAGCCAAGAACGGTGCAGGTGCTTCCGGCGGAAACGACGGTGATGGGCGAGATGCGTTCTTGGTAGATGCCCACGAAGCAGCAGATGAAAATCAAGACGGAGCAGACGTGCTGCACGATGACAGTGGAATCGGCGACCAGCGGCCAGAATTCGTAGGGCTGGAGGCGTGGATTACGCTGGAGATGATCGAGGAAGGTCTCTTCGTCTGTGTAATTGTCGGGATCTGCTCGACATCGCCGTCGATCAGCCAATCGCGTTCCCAGCTATAGTATACAGAGCGCAGGGGGGAATTAAGAGTCTTACAAGACTGCTTCACCCAGAGCAATTTTTTCCATGTCCCCTTTCCTCCTTTCCGCCTCCGACTTGCACTTCTGGCCCTCTCCTTATCCTTCTCCCTCCTCTTTCTTCCACTGCTGGAATTCACACCCCGTGTTACCGAGTTATCGGTCGTATTCAATGATGACCCGTTCCCTTTTCCAACGTCCCCACTTGCCATCCCCAATGGGCTTCTCGCCCTCACTCTTCTCGAAGCTTGTGAGGCTGCATATACTGCATCTTCGGGTGCCAGGCGCGATGGATTGGGCAAAGTGGGTCGTGGTTTCAGCGGAGAGGAAATCGAATTGGTGACGTCGGTATGGCTATGTAGTTCAAGGGTAGCGTCGGTATCGCGGGACATAGCTTGAGCTGAGGCCCTGAGGGCCATACTCCGTACCAAGATCTACAGGCGATGGGTTGCGTAGCTGTGCACAGACGTAGCAGGGGTCACTTCACTACGTATCATGTACCTTTCCTAAGCAAGCTGTCTGTAAACAAAAATGCTTCATGAATCAATGAACCATTTCTGAAGTGCTCACCGCCGTTCCGACATCATAAATGCATGGTTTTCACAATACCACACGTACCTGTGTAGCGTATCGCCAGATATTCGCACACGGTAAGCCGAGGTTAGATAAAAGGTACAATTGCGCAAGGAGAGCACAGAACTTGATATTAAGCTAGTTGAGGTATCTCAAAACGGAAACAAGCACACAGGTCCTCCAGACCATTACGCAACGAGGGTATTCAAACATGCCCGTAACTTTATTAAGCTGCGGCTGGCATCAATGAGTGCCATCATGAACGCAAACAACGCGGCTTTAAACACCTCTTTCTACCGCCATTATCGACCGCGGGGAGCGCGACCACTTTGGCAAGCGCAATAGACATTAACACATGTTCTACACCTGAGCAGCGGCATCGGTAGTTGTACCGTTGGTCGCGCCATTGGTCGCACCGTTGGTCGCCTTCTCTGTGTGGCCGGTGGTACCACCAGTGAAAGCTGGATCCTCGTCATACTCGCGGATACGGAGACCAAGGCGAGCAGGCTCGATGTTGCGGTGACCGAAAAGCAGAGCAGCACCGAAAATCGGCTTCGCTATGAAGTCAAGGATACCATAGAAAACGGCCTCGGAATCTGGGGCGATAACGTTTCCACCCTCGCAAACACCCCAAGCAATGGGGTATAGCAGCCAAATGACGGCAGTAAGAGAACCACAGAACAAGAACGTACGACCAACGTCCTTGCCAAGACGATTGGCGTGGATGCGGGATTCCCAACCTAAGTGGTACCAGATGTAGAAGAGTGCAGCACAGCCTAATGAGGTATCAGATTAGTTGCAGCTCGCAGGAGAAAATTCAATGCGAGTACATACCGAAGCTAAAGTATCCCCATTTGTACGAACTACGGACGAGAGCGCCGACCAGACCAACAACAATCATGACCTCATCGACCAAAATGACGAACAAAGTGGTGGGCCACGGCGTAGCAGCAGTCAAGAGCAGGTCCATCAGCAAGAGCGGGGTCGTGATGAACCAGTCGATGTAACGGACGTAGAAGATTTCACGGTTGACACCGGAAACCGTCGAGGCGGAACGTCGGAACTCGACATCAATTGGGGTCCAGCCAAGGTTTGAGGCCATGGAAAAATACGCGATCGAAGCAACCATGGTGACGCCGGCCGTAATGTAGTGGAAAATACGGTCGGTTCGTGGCTTCGTGAACGCAAGGCCGATGAAGGAGAAAGTCGCGAAACCCATGACAGCACAAATGGCCCAATAGAAATCGGAGCCATGAGTGGTGATTGAGATATCAGCGGACTTGCCGTTGACAGTGTTGCCTAAAAATTTGATGTGAGTATACCATGTTTTTTGCTCCCAAAAGTCTCTTTCAGCAAGACTGACCATTCACAGCAAGAGCAGCATTGCCAGCTCGTTTGTACAGTGATTCAGACATCTTCGCAGCGTTTTGCAGACAACTGCTGTGAATGCTTCAAAGTATGAGAACTCGCTAGACGTAGCAACGGTTAACGGTAGGGTTATTGGCGCAAAGATGGATCTCGAAAGATCGCGGCTGGCAGCTGGGCGCGCAATATATGAGGAGATAGTTTGAAACGCGAGGACGTCTGCATTGCTGACGTCGACGCCGTGTAAGGAACTGCCGTGACTTCAGGATCTTTGCTGCCGCTACAGTGGAGACGTTTCCCGACTGTTCTAACGCGGTACAGGCAGGCTAACGCTGCTGGACTCTGGTCTATCACATTCCTCAACGCGTTGGATCATGGCTCCACCGTTTCCTTGCTTGCAAATCCATCTCACTGCATGGTACCGTGCTAGCCGACTGTAAAGCAGCGTTGGCGCTTTATTTCACGGCAAGGGTCGGTTAGTGCGATGATTCATTTCGATGCCCTGGAGCATCATGGATGGAAGACCAGTGGTTAGAAAATTAGGTATGAATGATGTCAATCAGACGGCAACCCGTTCCGATCGAGCTCGGGAGCTCCCATGGACGCGCTAACAGTGCTGAGCTCATCCAGCCAGACTCAATCCAGCAAAGCGGCCAATCAAACGAGCGAAATGTGGCTGGAGCGGGCAAAGCTTGATTGCACCACGCTTCACCTCTGCCAGACCTTTTCCATCTTGCCTTGTATCGACATTGGACGGAAAAGCCATGCGAATCCTGTGGCTGGCCAGGTCTCCCATCTCGTGCTTATCGTTTCATTTCGGGCCTTTTTCGCCTTGCCTCCCGGAGTTGATGCATCTCTTCCTGCGATCGGCCGGTGTTTCGGCCATCTCGAAAATCTCATGATTTGGCCATGTCCTTGTACCCTGCACGAGTTTAATCGACTGCTTTCGTTTGACAGCACACAGTGATTCGACGTTGCACCTCTCTCCTCACCTTGGCGCTGTTGGCAGGACGCAATTTGGTGGAGATGAGCGAATCAAAAAACTTGATTTGCGGTCACAAGCTTTCGCCCGCATCCCTGCTGTCCGCCCTTGCCTTTAACTACCTAATTGCCCAGGGTCTTCAGCGATCCAGCTTCCTTGACTCATACATGGACCAGAGTTTACTTGCAAGGAACTCCGTGTATGGCATTGGCGGAGGATTCTAATTCAGAGCTTGAGGCTTGAAGAGATGAAACCGCAATTGAGCCGCCACCAAGCCGCACACGACGTGAAGAGCAAGCAATTTTCCCCAACGGACTAAAGAAAATTTAACGTTTAATCGTCACTCTGTTGTCACAACTCATCACATGCCACGACGCTTGCAACCGCCGTCAACCGCAAACCAACGGTTTTCGGCTCCAGCCGGCTGCTTCGGAGGTATAGCGACAACCGAAGGATGCACATCATGCAGCTCGGGAACGTCTCGTTGATCGTGCATTAATTCGATGAATCAGCGACCGATCCATGGCTTTTCAATGGTATATGATCATCGATATTTTGAACCTACGCTTAAGCGCTTCGAATGTGGGGTAAACTCGCTAAAACAGGTGACTTGCTTATGCTCATCAGACTTGCACACCGAAACAGACGGATGTGGTAAAGTGCTCTTGCTGCTTGAAGTGAACTCCATTCACACCGTAAATTGACGGATCCAGGGAAACATGGCTGCCGCCTGAAGCGATGATTGCAAAAGGGTCTTAGCACCTAAGTATATTCAGATTGACGGATTTAGTTCCGCCAAGTCTCTTTACCGTATTCCCAGCAATATTCCATGTCCAGTAAGCTCCAGGCTGCTCGCCAGATGCAAGCAGGAGATCTCAAGCTTACCCTAGGATGAATGTCTGCAAGAGATTCGCCAATACTGGAAGACGAATTTAGAGAAAGAAGAGCATCAGTTCCACATACAATACGAGAATGTCTGTCTTCATAATTCTCAAAAGTGACCTTGAAGCTACTCTAGAAAGTATTGGGCCACCACTCCGAAAAGCTTGGGCCGAGTCAGTCATACCTCCTGTCTCAGATTGGAGGTACGGAGTACCCAAACACCTTTCATAACCATAAAGCGTAATGGGATTATTTAAAGCTTACCTTCGAAAAGTTGAACATCTCATTCAACACCAGGTATATCATTGTCCAAGCTCAGGGTACCCTATATCTCGAGAATCAGATAAATTCTTTTTCCTAGCATTAATCACAATACACATCTATTGCATTCTCTCTCAATTACTCTTGAACATAAGAAGAAACCCCGAAACCATCATCGCCATTACCACCATCACCCACACATGCACCCAACTCACCACCGGCCCACCTTTCACTCTATCCAATTCCCGCCCTCGCTCCCCTTCCCCCACCCCCTCCTGTCCCACCCCTTTCCCCCACGGAACCTCCACCCCACAATCCCTCAACACCTGCTCCGCCGTAATCCGACTCCCCGCCAACACCACCGGCACCCCCGTCCCCGGATGCGTGCTCGCCCCGACAAAATACAGCCTGCGGATGCTGCGATGCCGCGTCCCCGGCCGAAAGCACAGCACGTTGAAGAACGAGTGCGACAGCCCGAGGATCGCGCCCCGGTCGAGATTGAAAAGCGACTGCCAGCTCGGCGGCGTGTTCATCGATTCGTACACGATGGCGGATGCGATGTCGTCGCCGGTGCGGGCGGCGATGGTGCGTAGGATGGTGCGGCGTGCGAGCGCGGTCATGGCGTCCCAGTCTTGCGTCGATTGTGGGGGAGGAGGCGTGGTGCCGAGGCCCTGCTTGCCGTCGGTGGTCGTGCTGGTCGTGATGGCGTCGGCGGTACCAGCGTGAGCGTGGGAGTTGGAGTCGAGGAGGTGGCCGACGGGGACGAGGACGACGAGGGCATCGGTGCCGGGGGGCGCAGCGGAGGGATCAATGCGCGAGGGGACGTTGACGTAGAAGGAGGGTTCGGCGGGGATGAGCTGCTTCTTGAAGATCGAGTCGAAGGATTCGCGGTAGGCGGAGGCGAGGAAGATGTTGTGTGCGGTGAGGGCGGGTGCGCGCCGGTTCAGGGCCCAGTAGAAGGAGATGCTGCTGCAGGAGGCGGGTCGGTGGGAATAGGACGATCCAGTCGAAGAGGAGGGAAGGAGATTGTTGTAGGCGTAGACGAGATCCGCGTTGCAGATTACAATGTCGGCAGTAAGGGTACGGCCAGAGGCGAGAGTGACGCCAGTTGCGGTCCGGGAGTCCGGGGAGAGGGCGATGGAGGTGATGGGAGTGGAGAGGTGATAGGTTACTCCAAGGCGTTTGCCTACGTTGACAAGGGCTTCGACGACCTAGAGGAGGTTAAACCGGGATAAGTAGACTTGTTGTAAGGCATGAGAATTATTACCTTGTGAAACCCGCCTTCAGGATACCAGATGCCTTCTGCCAATTCTGTATACTGCAAAAGACTATACGTCCCTGGAGCTTCAAAAGGGCTCATTCCCAAATACATGCTACCAAACGTGAATACTCTCCTCAACCGTTCGGTCCAAAAGTACTTGCTAGCGCGACTGTAAATGCTCTCAAACGGATGCAATTGAAGTAAATGTTTCAGGAACTCCAGGTCTAGCATATTCCAAAAAGACGAAAAGTTCTTCCGCAGTACGTGCTTGACACTGATTTCATGATGGCGATGACACTCCTGAAGAAAACCCAAATACCGTTCGTAACCGTCTACCCCCTCCCATTTCTCAATCTCAGTCTTCATGGAAGCGAGATCGGAGGCAAGTCGGAAGTTTGACCCATCCTCAAACCAGATATGATAGTTGGGATCACATTTGTACAGTTTGACCCCTTCGGCTTCGATAGAAGTGCCAAGCTCCTGGAAGATTTCGTGAAAGAAACGGGGGATGAGAAGGAGGGAAGGACCTTGATCGAAACGCTGGAGACGGAGGTTAGGAAATATGTGATGGGGGAAGAAAGAAACCAATTAACTTACATAGCCATTGTGGTGAAGGAGAGAGCAGCGTCCTCCAGTGAAATCATTCTTTTCGACGACGGTGACTTTAAATCCAGCTTTAGCAAGGCGGGCTGCTGTTGCCACGCCTCCAACACCAGCACCTGTATTGGAGTTAGTTGTGCGTCAGACAAGATTGGAAAAGGGTTTACATAACTATCACAAGGGCAGTCTTCTGCCTGGGTTTAGTGGTCATCTTTAATCAGCAAAGTAAGCCTTGATAGATAATTCGATCGCTCGTTTAGAAATACAGGATAGGCAAGAGGAGATACAGGAATTTTATGATCATTTCTCATTGCGCATACGCTTTTCAAATTTAATCAGCACGGGGAAATATGTCCTGGATGAATAAATTTAAGATAAGCCGGGAGGACTGAGTTAAAAATCACATGTTGGGGCGACTCGTAGAGAAGGAGTTAAAGTCGAAAAACATGACGTACGTCTTTACCAAATAGAAGACACGCCCAAAATGGACTGAAGTCAATGCAGTGCAGTCTTCGAAATTATTCGGTATCTCCGACGAGTTTTTATGCATAACTGATCTATTACGGATGTTCCCATATTGAGGTAGGTAGCTTTTGGTGAAGCTTGGAATTATTCTTAGCGTTAGGAGGTACCAAAGGTACTCGTCGGACGATAGAACATCCCATTCGGTGCGGCAATGGGAAAAACACAACTGGGGAAATAGCTGATAGCTGAATATTGCACATATGTTTACACTGCATTTCTACAACCACCTCTTGCTCATTCTCTCTACAATCCCCTCTCCCACCTTTCCGATCCTTTATGCTTATAAATGCTGATTGCGATTACACTTGAGCTGCCTCCAAGTCAATATGAACTTTCGCTTAAGTTAGCCTCGATTCAACGCACACCATGCAACCCACAACCTCCGCGATCGTGGGACGGTGGCGCGCCCGGCTTTGACTTTGTATCCACGTTTCCTCAGCACGCGACCAATCTCCATATAGCTTTCGACCGCCACCCGCATCGGCGCCCTAGCTTCCACGGGTAAATCCTCAATCGCACTCTTTGCTTCTTCATATGCTGCAAACGCCTTGTTCAGCATTCTCTGTCTCACCTTCTCGACAGAATCACTATTGGGATCTTTGATGACGTCCTCCGGGGTGAGGTCCTCTTCTTCGAGCCATGAGGTTGGAAGGTAGACTCGCTTGAGACCGGCGTCGACGCTAATGTCGCGAGAGATGTTGACACATTGGAGAGCCATGCCCATCTTCCGACCGGCCTTCAAGAGGCGCTCCTTCGGCGATGGCGAAGTTGCTCCAGGATAGTGGTGGTGAACTAGGACAATGCAGAGCTCGGCAACAGTTCCCGCAACTCGAAAAGCGTACGTTTCTAGATCGGATTCAGTTGCGATTGGGTACTCTCGCGTTCCGGTCTTCGTGTCCTCTGCAAAATGTAGGTCTGTCTGCAATCCCTTGACCAGGTCGTATAGTGGTTCTTTCGGAAGGTAATGCGTTGGAAGTTGCAGCAAAGCGAGTTGTGCATTGAAAGGAAAGCCGGCTTCGATGAATTCTTGAAGGGCCGCTATTCTCGCTGGCCGAGTCATGCGTTGGTAGGATAGATCGACGAAATCATTGAGCTTCCGTACAGCATCCTTTGCTTCGTCTGGAGTCTTGGCCGTGTCAACCAAGTCATCTGCAACTCGGCAAAAGGAGTAGAGGATGGTCAAGTCTATGCGCAGCCGGCCTTGAAAAGTACCGCTCGCGAGGAAAAAGCTCCGACTCTTGCTCTGCAGTCTTAAGGCGGCCTGAATCAAGCCCAGTATCTGATCCTCATCATAGGCTGCGGCGGGGAGTAATAAGGCTCTGATGAGCATTATCGGAGATGGCCAAGTCGGCACGCGGCGGTATAGGTCAAAGAAGGTGTTCAGAACGGCCATTGCATTATCAAAAGCAATCAGGCCCCATACAATCAAAGTGTTGGTCAAGAGGAAAAACACTGCTTCTCTACACGCATTGTTAGTTACAGTGGGGTGGAAATTGGCTAGAGTTTTCTTACTCCACTTCAAGCCCCCAAAGCTGATAACCAAGCTTTGTGCCTGATTCTATAGCCCATGTTCCTCGCCTTAACGCAAGGCTATCGACGAACCATAGGTACAAAGTCGGTAGCAGAACGGGTATTATTGTATTGGTATTTGGCAGACCAACAATAAATTGATATGAAAGGCTCCTGTCTTTGGGTGAGTGATAGTTTTGAGGGTCTCTCGAAGCTGCCGTACCAGAGTAATAAAAGGAAAGGTGTAGCCCAGATTAATATCATGCCCAGATAGGTTCCCTGCCCACCATCTTTCAATAGTTTAACAGAATATCTCAGAGCTAATGCAAGAACCAACTGTCCTGCTATTCTGATGTAGCGCCAATTCTGACCGCGCTCAGGCCGTCCATGGCTGGGCCGGGATCTTTCTACCTGTAAGTAGATGGGGTGAAAGGTCGGTTTGCTGAAGATGAGATAGACCAAGGAAGTGATGTATGTCTGGATGAAGAAGAAAAAGTATTCCTCGATTGGAATCTCAAGAAGCGAAGGACCAATAACGACATGGTGAGGATAAGTCCATATACGGTTTTTGATTAAGTACGAATCCCAAGGAATTGTAGCAGCGATTGCGACTGTGGTCAGGAACAGGATTTTGTAAACATCTAATTTTGTCGCCAAGGGCCGAAAAAGGAAAGTGAGGGCTATCGCCGGCGGAAGCGTGTATTTGAGATGGCTATCAACTGAGGGTCAGTGAAGATGAAAACAGTCGCACCGCACGGGAAACTTACACGAGCGCATAGTCGTAACCCATTGCGCAATCGCAGGAAAGGTGTCTCGATGGCTACCGTGCCATATCGAAGTTTCAATTCCCTGTATGACGGGAACCGTTAAATGACACTCCTCAATGGTCTTCGCATTGCATTGCTGGTTGTCTGCAAATGATGAGAGGGGTAAACAACACGTACGCTAATGCTGGATACTTCGCGTTTGCCCCAAAGAAATGTTTGTATGTCGATGATGCACGATGGGCCACCTCGAAAAGCGGTCGGCGGCTCCGTTACTGTCCGTTGCCCTGCAATCTGTGCAGACTTAAAGCAGCGAGGGCTGCAGCCATCCCAGTCCGCGGAGCATCGATTCTGCAGCAAGGATCAAGGATCAAAAGCTTGGAGCTCCACCCCTGTCCCATCGTCATGACGTTTGTCACGGCCATTTTGGCATCGTAATAGAACAAACCTTGGAAGCATCAAAGCCGGTGTGCCGGGGTGCCGGATCAAGCGCCGAGTCTGCCGACTTGTGAATCAATTATGGTTTGAACATGATTACCCAGTGGCGGCTTTGCGTCAGGCGTTCAACCGAAATTTTCTCATCGTCTCTGCTACGTGCTGTTTACGTGTAGTACCGGTTGCCAAGACCCCCAAACCGTGCCTTCATTTTTTCTCCTCATGCGGGGTACTTGCCTCTCCCAAGCACATCAACCGTTCTCTCAAAGTTCTGCCCGGACTATGGAAAGCATTTGAATTGATACTCGAAATGACTCTTGCTGGTCAGAAGCGCAAGCGAGAGCAAAAACATCCGTGAGTCTTCCATACATTACTGCCCAAGTTCACATGTTAACGTGCATGCCAGATATCTAGATGGGAATTTTGCGCCAATCCAGCAGACTTCCCCTCTAACTCCTTGCTCCTACGTTGGCAGCATACCAGACGAGCTTGCTGGTGGTCAGTACGTCCGAAATGGCGGCAATCCGGTGATGAACGAGGACCTGGGTCGCGATGCCCACTTTTTCGATGGAGATGGCATGCTCTGCGGCGTCTCCTTTGCCAGAACACAAGACCATGATGGAAATAGCAAGATTTTGCCCGAGTTCGTGAATCAGTACATCCTCACTGACGTGTATCTGTCTTCACTGTCTCTGCCCTTGCTCCGTCGTCCGATCTTGCCCAGTATAGCAACCCTGGTCAATCCACTTTCCTCTTTAATTACCATTATCTTGGTGGTGCTTAGAACCATATTTTTGGTGATCCTATCGTTTCTGGCCGGATCGAGGCAGGCCATCAGGAAGATAAGTGTTGCAAACACTTCAGTCTACTACCATGATGGAAGAGCGCTAGCCGGTTGCGAAAGTGGGCCTCCGATGAGAATAGCATTACCCGGTCTTGAGACTGTCGGCTGGTACGATGGCCAGACGGCTGAAGGAGAATCTGGAAAGCCCTGGGAAGTAAGCGAAGGCAGATTCGGTGGTGATGGGCTGCTTGGTTTCATGAAGGAATGGACGACGGCGCATCCAAAAGTCGACCAGGCCACCGGAGAGATGATACTATTCCACTCCACGTTCGCGCCCCCTTACGTTCACTACTCAGTCATTCCCGAGTCCAAGTCACGCTCCCTGAAATCCACGTCGCTACCTCGACTCATTAACGCGCCACTTCCAGGGGTCAATTCTGCCAAGATGATGCATGACTTTGGGGTCTCGCCTACTCACTCGATAATCATGGATCTTCCTCTTTCGCTTGACCCTTTGAACCAGGTAAAGGGAAAAGCTGTTGTCGAGTACGATGCAAACAAATCCTCTCGTTTCGGCGTTTTTCCCAGACGTAATCTATCAGCTGTTCGCTGGTTCGAGACGGCTGCTTGCTGCATTTTCCACACAGCCAATACCTGGGACACAATCGATTCTAACGGTTATGTCTCAGACGTCAACCTCCTCTCATGTCGCTTAACGTCTGCCTCAGTGGTCTTCAATGCCGGCAACCTGGCCGCTCCTAAAGCGCCTTCTCCGAAACCCATCGAAGAACCAATCCGCTCTGAAAAGCCTGTCTCGTTCTTCGATAGTTATGACTCTGATGAGCAAATCGACGAGGAAAGCACGTTGCTAAAGGACTCGGATCAATATCCGCAACAACCTCTTGCCCCTCTACAATCCGAGCCTACAAACGAAATAGAGCAATGCCGCCTCTACTACCACTCCTTCTCGCTCGCATCTCCGCCCACTTCAAACACCATCACCTACCAATTTGCCCTCTCTGCCATTCCGTTCGAGTTCCCTTCCCTCCGCAAATCAGCTGAAATGTCCGCCGCCCGCTACATCTACGGCTGCAGTACCACAACCACGACTTCCTTCGGCACCGCCCTCGGCCGCGCCGTGAAAATCGACGCCCTCGTCAAAGTCAACGTGCAGCAGCTCATTGCCCAAGGCAAGGCGCACCCACCGCGCAGTGTGACGGGATGTGTCGATACCCGTAATATTGACCAGATCATGGCGTCGCAGGATCCCGAGGATCCAATCAAAGTGTTCAAGATGCCTGCAGGCTACTTTGCGCAGGAGCCGAGATTCGTCCCTCGAAAGGGAGGGACGCGCGAGGATGATGGCTACTTGCTTACGTATGTGTTTGATGAGAATCAACTGCTCCCGTGTGGATCATGCCCGGCGAATGCGAAGAGTGAACTATGGGTAGTAGATGCGAGAGATATGGAGACAGTCGTGTGTAGAGTGCAATTGCCGCAGAGGGTGCCGTACGGACTGCATGGGAATTGGTTTTCTGAAGAGGAGGTGTTGGGCCAGAGGGCGGTAGAGACAGTAAGGAGCACGGAGCATGTATTGAGGAAAGACGAGGAAGAGAAAAGTACTTTAGGGAAGGTCTGGATGGCAATCAGATGGTGGTTGGAAGGACAGCTGTCATGAAGCCCTTCGCACTGTGATAAACTACATGTTTTTGGGCGGCATGCGCATTTGACTTGCTGCAAACTTGGACGGATAATTCGATACCCCACGCACGCATTGTACTGGTATAATCTAATATATAATCCAGATTTTAATATCTAGATACAGAACATTTTCTAGCATCTTTCACTCTAATCTGTCTTTCCATCCCGACCTCTCCAACCCCCACTGCACCGCCTCCCACACGTCTCTCACAATCGTCTTCGGCTTCCACGCGGGTTCTTTCTCCCCTTGATATACCCCTGTTCTCACCAACACACTCTCCCACTCGCTCCCTGACGGACTCTGATACATATTCCCACCTCGAATATCCGACTCCGGATTATCCCCAACCATATACACCTTCTTCAAACCCGGCACATTCCCCTCCCGAAACAACTCCTTCCGATGCTGCACCAACCTCCTCTCGGCAAACTCATACGTCATCTGAAACGGCTTCCCAATCACCTCCTTCCTCAACTCCACCCCTTCCCGCGGCCCCCCCGTCGCCGCCGCCCACACGCCCTCGACCGCCTCCCGAAACCCGCCCTGCCCGAGCCGCGGCAGATGGTACTTGGCCGCCCACCACAGATCCGGATTCGAGAAGTACAGCGGCGGCTGCCCATCCTGCTGGAACCCGCGATTAGGCAGACTGCGGTCGCCATTCTTGGCCGACCGCGTGCCGAGGATGCCGCGCGACGACAGCAGCAGGTCGAGGATTAGCGTGGCGTCGAGACCCCAGTCGCGCGGGTCGTTGTACACGAAGATGGCGCCGATGCGTAGGCTCGACTCCGGGTGCGCGGGGTCGATTGGGGCGGGGAGGGGTTGGGCGAAGCGGGCGTAGTAGGGGGAGGCGAAGACGGAGGAGAAGGGCCAGATGCTCGGGTAGGCGTGGAAGATGTCGGCGGGCAGGATGGCGTGCGGGAAGCCGTAGGCGTGTGCGACGGAGCGGCATTGGTCGTGGTCGCCGCCGATGATGAGGACGTTGCTGTCTTTGTGCTGGGACATGTCGGCGAAGGGCGTGTGCGATTGCACAAACATGCTCGTGTCGAGAGGGACGCCGAGTTTGTCGCTCAGGTCGGCGACGCGCTGGGATTCGTGTTGGCCGCCGCCATTGGTGAGTATGATGAAGGGGATACGGGAGCGTTGGAGGAAGGTGAGAGCCTCGCGGGCACGGGGGACGGGATCAGACGAGCGAACTAAAACGCCATCGACGCTTGAGTTGAGGTGTTAGTGCATGAGCGATCTTGAAGAAAAGTAGAAGCGTACTCGAAAACGAAGGCGAAATCAGGCACAGCCTGAGATGCAGACTGCTGGGGCGCATATTTTCGAAAGCCTCTGATAGCAATTCCATTGGATAGTCTTCTAGGTTTGGCGGCTGCTGCTCCTCGAATTGCGCCACCAGCGAGGTTTAAACTCCGAGGGTGCAGGAGGCAGGCACGGAAGACAGCAGCGGCCATTTTTGAAGTGTTCCATGGTCGTAAGATGGAAGGGTGGGGAGGACCTTACCTCTGTAGTACAGAGCGCCCATACCTAAGTAAGAACTCAACGCTCTCGATCTAGCCTGTTTCCTGAGCGTTCGCTGCTTTTATCTGAGCAAATCCGCCTGAGCACAGCCTCAATATAGCAAGAAGAGCCGGATTTAGCTCCATAAATCGGTTATCCCTGCAGCGGTTGATCAACACTGATATCCTTAGATATCGCTAGCACCAGCTAAGTGCTGCCAACATATCGCAGTTAATGAATGATTACCGACTCCCGAAGTTCAGATTAAAAGTAATGGTCCGCTGTGGAACGGGTTTGCGCCCCGTATTGCACACAACGTCGCTCTGCACGATCTTGCGGTGTCCCTTCTCTTTGTCGGAGGATTGGCCACGGGGCTCATGCTCGAACGATTGAGCTCGTACTGGTAAGTCTTTTAGGAGTTACTTGAGAACCTTTTCGCTGCTTCCGAGATATCGATAGCAGCGCATCGACAGGTATGCAAGGAAGGTAATAGACACTTGTTAGGCACATTTAATTAGAATAGGATTTCATAGTTACAGCCCACTATACTATTTGTACTTCAAACATGGATAGTGACATCTCCAATATTCAGTTGGTAGGGCTTCCAAAAAGGAAAAAGCATGGGCATGTTCAACACCCAATCTCTGTGCCTGTAATTGCACACATTCCTCTCTTAGTCGGATGGCCTTTTCATTTTCACCATACTGTTTCCAGGTGAATGCCAGATTCGCCATACTAGTCAATATCCTTGGATGCTCTTTACCTAGCACACTTTTTATTGTTTCCATTACTCGTATCTCTAGCTCCTTCGCCTCCTTCTATCTATCGGCCTCGCTGCTTCCACATTGACGCTAAATTATCAATTCTATTTAGCGTATCTGGATGCTCGGTGCCAAATACCATCTTGCTCGTACCTATTACTTGTACCTGCAGCTCCTCGGCCTCCTTCCACCGGCTTTGACCTGCATATAAGAGATACTTATCCCGCTACGGCTTCTTCTACAGTATTGTTGATTTCAGCTTTAACACAGGTTTGGGAGGGAAGCCTCTTGCGTGTATTGAGCTTGGTATTGCAGGTAGTCGGATGAATTTAGTAGAAAGAATAACTGATGGCATTGTCTCCGGCAGGAAGATTGTTAGGCACTCTCGGCCGGATGCACTTCAAAGGCGACTACTTACGCTAGCCTGATTTGGCATCACAGAAATACCATTCCGGAAGTTGTACCAGCGAAACTTATACTAGGTAATCTAAGTGACGTGGTTTGTGTACTCTTCCAGTATTATATTAGTCCAAAAAATAAAAAGTATGTAGTCTTTTAGGCTCTAATCAAATCAGTACTGGTAAAATATACCAGCTTATACCGCCCTAAATATTGTACCAGTCAAAGCAGCGTACTTTATCAATAGGAGCCATTTCGGGACCAATTTGGAGCCGTTTTGGGACTGGCTTGGAGCCTGAAGCAGCGCTCATATTTACTTCCATGAGACCTGGGTACTCCGTAGCTGTTCCCCTCTACTTTTAGAGCTGCAGACCAGGGACAGAGATCCTTAGTCAGGTACCGACTGAACTAATTTGCAGTATAGGAAGCGCTCTGAACGTTTTGCAAAAAGCTTGATGCTTGCCAGGTACTCTCCCCGAGACGTTTTACAGGGTTACCTTCGAGGATCCGGGATTGGCGCGATTGCTGGAAGCCGACCGACTTGAGCATCTCGGTTCAAGACTGCAGTATCGCAATCATAGCGCCTTGCCAAGCGGAACATGTAGGACGAATATGGAAAGATGACTGATGCATTTGCTAGCAAATGTGCTATTGACTAATTTTTGCCCTCTTCGCTACTATTGCTAAACGCTCCACCACGGATCCTAGAAATTGGGGCCCGGTACCCCAACGCAATACATTATCAATTGCAATAATAAAAGGGTCCACCCTCTTCTGTAGTGCCCTATTACAATCCTCGAGAAGGACCTGGTTGAATTTACGCACCCCATCTACCACGTGGGTGTAGTGGGCCCAGAGCTCGTGGTACGGGCCCTCAGTACAGATGGAGAAGAAGAGCGGGATTGGGGTCTTCAAGGGCGTGCGCGTAACATCGGAACCGACGGTTGCACCCTGTACCAGCTCCTCCAGGCAGAGCTGCATCTTCAGCCCGCAGGCCCCCGAAACCGCGGCCTGATTCTCTGACTCGAAAATCTGCTTGCCGGTCGAGTAGGCTTTGCCCTCGACGACGGCAATGGGGAAGACGAGATCGGACGCGCGTGAGGCCGGTGTTGAGATCAAAATCGGTTCCCATGGCGCGCCTGACTCGCGACAGATCATCCTTTTCTGGAGCTCCGTAAGGAAGCGCTCAGCCCTGGTGCCGTTAAGACCTTTCGACGAGAGAGCGGAGACAAGAGCCGCACGTTCTGTGCCCAAGGAAACATCGGGACGTGGTGTTCTAATCTGCGAGGAATCTGGTTCCTCTCTCTTCAGGGCCGAGGGGGAAGGAGGGGGAGGCATGATGTTCGGTGCTGACGCCGCATCGCTGGCATCGCTCGTTGAGTCCTGGGGGCGAATGGACGTCTGACCGGCAGAATGCTGCTGACGCTTTTGGGGTGGCTCCGAGATGCCGTCAGCCTCTTGCTGCTGGTCATCGGCCGTGGTGTCGACATTAATAAAATCCAAATTTAACCCCGGCTGCTGGATTGTTGGCTTAAGTTCCTCTCGCCAGTCGGCTTTTGCACCGAGACAGAGGTTTTCATAGCTCATCGCCCTGAAAGCGATCAATAATAACTCGACAAAGTCATCCTCCCCCTTTGAAGCTCGGGACAACTTGATGCAGCCCTTGTGAAATTCTTGGGATATGACTTTGAGTTTATCTTGGCGCTCTTTGGACGGCTCGTGATTGAAAATGGCGACGATAGCTTCTTTGATGTCATTGGGCGGCTCAGTATGGATGTAGACCTCCACCGCCTGAAGATGGGTGTAGCGGTAGAAGGCAGTCGTGCTGGAAGAGCGTTGGCTTCGAGCTGTATCTTGGCTTGCGTCTGATGCGGCTACGGAGCGTCGCGAAGAGTTACGTTTGACATTTCGAATCGAAGCCCCGTTCATTTCTTTTAGGTTCATCGTAGTGAGCGGAAGTCGAAGGGGGGATTTTGTTCGGTTGCGTTTTGCGGGACGTACGCTTTTTGGTTTTTCGTCTTCAGCTTCAAATTCGACTTCAGCTCCATTGTCCCGCGGGTGCTTGCGTTTGGTGCGGCCCGGCTGAAAGACGTGCGCAGAATGATTCGTCTCCAATGGAAGATTCTCTGCTTTCAGTCGCGCGCTTCTTCGAGTGCCAGTGGGCTGTGTGGGCTTCACGATGGAGGTCGCGCGCCGTGCAGCTGAAGCTGATTGGCGTCCATTCTTCCTAGCCGGCGCAGAATGGGACGTTGAAGCCATGGCGCGTAGGAGATGGAAGGTGAGAGGAGGATATCTAGGTAGCTATTGCTATATGATGACGGGATGTCGAACGATGGTGTTTCAAGCTTGGCGCCGGAGTCTTTCCACGTGACTCCCCATTTGCCTTCAGGTCTTGTAACCGGGGGCGAGAGGCAAAAACTTTGGAGGACTAAATCTAAAACAACAAAAAATAATATAATTAGAGTTCCAGGGCAAATTCAAATCTTTGAATTGCGATAGCTTAATTGTTGGATTAGCCACTTTCTAGGCTTCTTATTGGCTACGAATGTCGATTATTAGCTAGCAATGTCGATCAATAATGTGGTGAATTATTTGGATTATCTACCCTTATCGTCGGTCACGTGTTTACTATCTAAATATCTAGCCATCTAGTCTAGTATCTAAAAAGAATATACTTTATTTATTAATTTAATTTATTCTATTAGATAGAATATAAGTATAGATTCTAAATATAGCTATATTAATTAGTTTAATTATTTAAATTAGCAAGATTTTAAAGACTTCAAAAAAAATTTTAAATATTTTTAAAGCAAATATATATTATTATTTCTAATATATTGCTAGAATTAAGTTGCTAAAAAAACGCTATCAAACACTATCGAATTAAATTTCTATTAATTAATCTTAATCTATTAATCTACCAAATAAAGTAATCAAAACTCTATAGATATTAATTGAATTAATTAATATATTTATAAATTTAATTATTTATGCGTTTATCTACGCGTTAATATTAATTTATTAAAATAATTAGTTTATTATTTAAAAAAAAGTCTACAACAATATTTGAAGTAATTGCTAAATATATTAACACTATTTAAAGCTTTTGAATCAAATTTGGCTTTATAGATAATATTTTTTAAAAAAATTTTTATAATTAATTTAGTAATTATATTATTAATAATCTTTAATTAATTGGCCAAACTATTTTTACAAAACTACGTATTTTTTTTATATCACGCGATATTTATATTAAACACTAGCAAAAATATTCTATTATTTAAGCACTATATAAATATACTTAAACTAAAGATTTTTTTGAATAGTTAATAGATAAAATATATATTTTATCTAATTAAAATAATATTGTATTTAAACAATTATAAAGATTAATTAAATATAAAATATTATAATTATCAAATTAATTACAATTATTTTTATTAAAAAAGAATTTTGATTAACTAT
>JAGFMW010000129.1:0-30705 GCA_021030935.1 Astrothelium subdiscretum
ATTAGTTGAATATTATATATTGTATAATACAAAAATTTTCGAGTAATTATATTTGTAATTATTGTTTATTTTTGGAAATATTTATTTTTTTATATATTCGAAATAGCGAATTTTTTGTTATCTATTAATAAACTACTATTTTTAATACTCTATTTCAAAATTTCAAATTTAGCAATAAAAAAAAAGTTCTACAAAATAACAAAAAATATTGCGCTCAAAACACTAAAAACTATATAAAAATAAATAAAATATATTGTGTTTATAAAATAGCTAAATATTTTTACTATTTTTTTTCACAATTAAAAATAATTCGAAATTTTTCTAGTATAGTTTAAAATTGGCAATATATTTTTAGCTTTTATAGAAAATATTGCTACTATAATATCTTCAAATTTGCGAGTTTAAAATAGAAAAATATTTAAAATTCTCAAATTTTTGTTGCCGTTAGATTTTGACTATAAATAGTATATCAAAAATATTGTTAAATAGTCAAAAATTAAATTTTTTTTAAAATTATTGGAAAAAAATTGTTTTTTTTCTCTCCAAATTATATAGCCGAGAATCTTATATTACGTTTTAGAAAAATTAATAATATTCAACAAATTGATATAAATATAACTAATAAAACTTTAAGGAAATTATACAAAAATCGCAAATATAAAAAAATATCTATAGAATATTGAAAAGTATTTGAATAGAGAAAAAAGGCAAAAATTACGAAAAAAAATACAAAATAGAAACTATTTTATATTTGTCGCAAAGAGTTTTGAAATTTAATTAATTAAAAAACAAATTTGATCTAATAAAAAATTTGTTAAATAAAAACTTATTTAAAAAAAAAAATTAGAGTATATCAAATCGCTTTTTGTTGTTTTTATATTAGATTATTTATAAATAAAATTATTTTTAAATTTTTTTCTATTTAAGTTTTTATTATAAAATTGAATAGATTTCAAAATTCCAAAACAATTATTAATATTATTTATATCGATTACAACAAAAAATCTCGTTTTAAAAATTCAATTTTTGATAAAATTATATTATCTCAAGAAATATTATTTTGGAAACTATTTTTTTTAATATTTTGAAAAATAATTTAGAAGATATAAAAAGAGCACAATTGTTTTGTTTGATAATAAATAGAGTAAATAGAAATATTTATTTTCTAGACAAAAATAATTATAGAAATTGATAAAATAAAAAAATCTATTAATAAAATTAAATCAAAACACACTCAATTTGATTTTTTTTGTTATTTTTAAAAAAAATTATTCGAAGTTCAATTGAAAAACAAATAGAATTGTTTTCGAATTTTATTTCGCTCAAATCTTTATTATAAAATCGAATAGATTTTAAAATCTCAAAACAATTATCAATTATATCTATATTAATTGTGATCAAAAAATTTTATATCAAAAATTTTAGAATTTTTAGTAAAATTGTATTATTTTTGTAGATATCAATTCAAGAATTATTTTTTTGATATATAAAATTGAAAATAATAGCTAATTAAGCAAAACTCTAGAATAAAATAAAAATATTAATAGATAAACTAAAACAAATATATTTATTATTAGCTAATTGTGAATTACAAACTCTAATTGTATTCAACGTAATATATAACTATTTTTACAAAATAATTTTTGAGTATAAAATTGATAAATATATACTCAAAAACGCAAAAATATTTGATAATAATAATCGACGGTTATTATTGCTATAATTTTTGAGCGCGGAATTGATAAACGTATATTCAAAAACACAAAAATATTTGATAGTAATCGAGAATTGCTATAGATCGTTATTAGCAATATTTTTCTTTTAATATTAGGGCAAATATAGATATTTTTTATAGAAATAACTATATATTTTATTGGATTATAATTTTTGACTTAATTTAATTGAAATATATTTAAAAAAGAAATCGAGTGAAATAAAAAACAAAAATATAAATAATAATATTAATAATAAAAATTTGAAAGATTTAAAAGACAAATCTAAAAGTTTGATAGCAATATAAATAGATATTAGATATTAAGAATATAAAAATATTTGTTAATACAAAAATCTATTGGTTAGAGAAGATTGTTGAAGGCTATTAGATAGCGACTAGAAAGATTGTACAATCAAGTAGTCTATTCGATTAAATATTTTGTTCTATCGAATAACTTGTTTCACCAAATAGTCTATTTTATTAAATAGTTTGTTTCACCGAATAGCTTGTTCTACTAAATAGTTTGTTTCACCGAATAGTTTGTTTTATCGAATAGCTTGTTTCACCGAATAGTTTGTTTTATCGAATAGCTTGTTCTATCAAATAGTTTGTTTTATCAAATAGTTTGTTTCGTCGAATAGCTTGTTTTATTGAATAGCTTGTTTTATTAAATAGTTTGTTCTATCAAATAGTTTGTTCCATCAAATAGTTTGTTCTATCAAGTAGTTTGTTCTATTAAGTAGTTTGTTCTATCAAGTAGTTTGTTTTATCAAGTAGTTTGTTCGCGATTGTATAGAAATAGCTTCAAATAGAAATAATATTGATTGTTAATTGTATTCAAAATTATTGTTGCGCTCAATATCTATATATCTTAATAAATATTGAATCTCTAATATTTTTTCGAATCACTAATAGTTTTTTCAAATTTCCGTATTTTTAAATATCTATTTTTTTTATTGTATTTTGTATAGTATTTTTGTTGTTTCTACAACAACAATTATAATCTACAAGAAATTTTGTTTTAATAATTAGTTGTTTTTCAATATTAATTATTACAATAAAAATAGTTCTTCGAAACTATTATTTGAAAGATTATATACTACAAATATAATAGTTGTGAAAGAGAATTTTTATTGCTATAAATATTTTTTGTATTTTAGAATTTTTGTTGTATATACAATTATTGTTCTAAAGATCACCGTTTTTAGCGCAACAATATATTCGATACTATATCTATTCAAGCCATAACACGAAGTTCTATCGAATCAACTTTGCATTGTACTACTTGCATAGGTTGCGTTTTATCGCACGAGTTTTCTACAAGAATCTCTAACGAATTACCGATCAACAGGCTATTCGCCAACCCCCCCGCCGCCGTAAGGAAAGTTTGGGGTCAGGTGACGATTGCACCGAGGGCCGATCTTCCGGCCGTGCACGGACCTTCAGGCACCACCCTGACCTGACGCTCGGAGCTTCAATCCAAGTTCACGACTCCTTCGTCGACCTCAACCCGCCTTCGCATGTAGAACTCACCTTTCGCCATCCCATGACGACACGGGCCCCCTCCTTCGCGTTCTGATTCTCGTGCAATCTCTTCTGGCCTGAATACGGGTACACTTCTTCAACAAAATCACAGCCCTACGTTATTTCTCTCGCGTCGAGCACGGCCTGCTTCGCTTCACAATCCGAGCTCTGACCTGCAATCACTGACAATTCGGATGAAGTGCTGCGAGAGCCAAGCTGCTAACCATTTGAGCTCAATCTCTCCTTGGGCATACTCTCGCGCGCGCCCATCTCTCCCTTTCAAAGGTGAATTCACTTGGTTGGAAGAGGGTATCTGTTGCGCGTAGCAACTAAGCTCCACGTGCTTCACTCTCACACGCGATCGATCTCCAAACATAAACATTGTCGACTGCTCAACCATTGTCAACATTCACACATTCGCACACAACAATCCTGTACCCTTCTCTGAGCTTGTCAAAGAGGCAACCAGAGCTTGCGACTGTCACTTATTGGGGCTAGTCCCTTGCAATCTTTTCCTTCTTGCCGGATTCACACCAAGTGTACGTATCACCATTGGCAAAATTCGCGTCTTGTGAGCTGGCGTTGGCGAAGACTGTGGGTTCGAGCAATCGGGACCAAGTTCCACGGCTTTTTGTCCTGCTTCGCATAGTTCACTGTACTTCTTCATTGGACTGTTGGACTAATATCGAATCGCTTTTGCAGACTTGTACTTCGTGTTTCGTCTTGACGAACATCCAGTAACTACTTTAATATCCAAGGCTTATTTTCAATACTGCGACTCCACCTTTTTGTGGCCACAGTAGAAGGAAAATCCACTTCCACTCTAGCCCCCTCACTCCTACCATACACAGCTCAACATGGCTGATGACGACAATTTTGACATTGACATCTATGGCGACGATGTCCCTGAAGACACTACTGGACTTCAAGGTGGCGACGATGGGTTGAACTTCGATGACGATTACAATGATTACCCACCAGACACTGGCAACAACGAAACACAAGCAAACGCTACCGTGAAACAAGAAGGTTCGGGAGACATTAAGCTTGAGGATACGGAGCAGGAAGAGAAAGGGACGAGCAATGAGAACAACCAGAGCACGCAGCAGCCCCAACACGAACAACAACAGATCGCCAGCACCTCTGGCTCCGCCCAGTATCAGCAGGATCCTCCCATGCAGAAGCGTATCCCACAGGGGACTAAGCGGAAGGGCGCAGATGATGTCGATCATAGGCAGGTTGACCCCGGCGCCACACCCTCGTTGAGGATTACGGATCTCCAGTGGTGGACCACTGACGAAGATGTTCGCGGATGGGCCAATCAGGAAACATGCGAGGATGAAATGAAGACCGTCACTTTCCACGAGCATAAGGTCAATGGCAAGAGCAAAGGGTAAGTTGTTTATCAGTTTCCTCAGCTACATGCCGGCAAATATCACCTGTGCTCGCGAGACACCTGGCATTCCCATCCAATGTCTCACAGACTAACTGTCCTACTTGCAGAGAGGCGTATATCGAAATGATGAGCCCTCAGGCCGCCACTGCCCTGAAGCGCAAAATTGAATCCTTCTCTCAAAGCTATGGGAAGAAGTTTCCAGTCTACTACGCTGCTCCGAACTCCAACCCCTACCGCACACTCCCCAAGGATAACCCTAGCCGCAAGGACTTCAGCAAGAATCAAGCTTCAACTAACCAGGGCAACCAAGGTGGAAACTATGGTCGCGGCAACTTCAACAACCGCGGTGGTTTCAATAATCGCGGTGGCATGGGAGGAAACTTCAACCAAGGCAACCGCAACTTCAGCAATCATATGGGCGGTATGAACAGTGGATTTGGCGGTGCCGGCGGTGGGGGCAACATGGGATTCAATTCTCAGATGGGGATGCAAGGCATGGGTGGAAACTACGGCGGCGGCGGATTCAATCGTGGCGGCGGCATGGGTGGCATGAACAACATGAGAGGCGGGATGGGCAACCGTGGACGAGGAGGAATGGGAATGGGTGGCATGAACCCTGGGATGGGCGGCATGGGAATGGGAGGCATGAATATGCCCATGGGCATGGGCATGATGGGTGGCGGTATGCCGGGGATGGGCATGCTAGGTAAGCTCAGACGTCCATTTGCTAACACCACCATCACCGCCGGAAATCGATTGGGGGCCTCCACAACAATGTGGCCGCCATTTTGGCCACCCACCGGACTGGCTCAGCCTCCCACAGCCAGCTCCTGGGTGCCAATGGCACCAACAAACCTGCCGCCACCCCCACCACCCCCACTACCACTTTCGGGGGTCCCCCAATTCCCTCCAGACTGGCCTCCAATGAAGCCAGTTCCGCAAGCGATATTCCCAATGGTCAACATTTGGCCACCAGTAGAGCCACCTCTCCGTCTGCCACCCCCGGCCCTCCCTATGGAGGAACCCCCAGCAGAGAAGAGCATATATTCTCCGGGTATCTGTATAATGCGCATCTGCACCACCCCTATCCCCTGTCCCCTTTCTCACATTGCTTTTCCTTCTGCTTTACTAATCTTCTCTTCTCATCACAGGGGGCGGCAACAACTTCGGTGGCATGGCTGGTGGTCACTTCAATCCGGCTTTCCTTGGGAATCAGGGCGGCGGAAACCAGGGAGGTGGGGGAGACATGAATCCGCACGGCGCCAAGCGTGCGAGGGGAGAGTAGAGCGAGGGACGCACTTCTTCGGCAGCTGGGAAGACGAAGCGATGGATGGAGGACTGGACGAGAAGAGCATTACAAACGGCGTTTACGGTATTGATGAACTGACTGGGAACGGCTTTTTCCTTTCTGTATCTGTGGGACTATCTGGACCTGATGGGCGGGGCTTGCATTGCTGTGTAACAAAACTTGACTCTGACATTCGTGGCAGCGGATGCATTACGGACAGGATGGATGGCAGCAACTGCAGCACTTTCGAGACTTCCTTTTTCTTCTCTCCAAAAGGCCAGTACGATACAGCCGCTAATGAGCAGGAAGGCGCAAAGACCTTCAAAATGCATTCGACAGAGACTTCATATGAACATCGGCAGTCCTCAACTTGTCATCGAAGCACGACTAATTCTCTCTGCGTCGCGCAGTTGCTGTTGCTGAGAGGTGCGATTTGGTTCCACCGTTGAGGTCGTGTTCTCGCCTCCTGGCCACAACCGTAGCTGTCAAACCATTTGTGACCTCGAATATACCTTGATACATGCAGTCACCTGCCCTATCTCTCACCTGATAGACAGACAGGAGTTTACTGTGCATTCGGACGAAATTGAGGCAATAACCCACCAAGATGTGTGCAGTGAGGTGTTGGGGACCGGCTGTATACTGGAGTGCTAATAAACGTACAAGCGATGTCCTGAAATAGAGACACATTTTAACCCTGTTTACGATTGTTCTTATAATCATTAGACTAGAGATGGGGAGGACCCCAATCGTTATGTATTGGCTAGCTGTGGGCACAGAGAGTGCACAGTGGGAAGTGCACAGTCGAAGAACGGAAGCGTTGTACGTACCTAGGGCTTGCGCGTAGATTTGAGCAAGTTTGTCGTTGTATAAGATTTGCCTACCTCGGACCTGGGCAGTCTCCGAATCTGCGTGATGAATATAAAGTTAGCTGCCGCCCCGAATTCGATCTCTCGCTCACTCGTTTCGAAACGAGTTTCACAAATCGTACGGCGTGGTTGGTCGCTTGTTTCCTTCCATCTGAACCATTTTCACGATCGCTCCACCGATTAGATATCTTCCTATCCTTCTGAGATCAACTCGATTACGCACTGCCGCGATGGACATGGCAACAGCAGCTTCTATGTCAGTAGCTCCGACGCCAACGATTATTTCCACAACATTTTCTGCTTCACCTTCTTCCATGATGAACATGGAATCCATGTCTATGACCAGTACGACTGCAGCTCCTACCTCATCGTCCATGAGCGGCATGGACGGCATGAGCGGCATGCACGACATGGGCAGCATGTCCAGCCACTCCTCCTGCCAGATCTCCGTGAGCTCTCTCCTTCCTCCCCTTCCTCCCCTTCCTCCCTCCCCTTTCCTTCCCAACGGAAAAGCCCCCTAACCGTCACGGCAGATGCTCTGGAACTGGACGACACTGGATGCCTGCTTCCTCGCCCGCTCCTGGCACATCGCTTCGGCCCGCATGTTCGCCGGCTCTTGCATCGGCGTCATCCTGCTCGCCATCTTCCTCGAATTCCTGCGCCGTCTCGCGGCCGAATACGACCAGTTGCTGCTCCGCATGTGGCAGGGCGCCCCCCACCAGCACCACCAGCAAGAGTCCGCGGCAGCATCCGGATCGCAATCGAAGGCGTTGTCGTCGTCGTCGTCGTCATCAGCAGCAGCAGCAGCAGCGGGGGCGCCCCATGGATGTCATGCGCACGCCGAGAACAGGAGCGAAAAAGAGGGCGGTGACGTCGTGGCGCGCCAGCGACTGCTGAGCAGTGTGAGTAGCAGTCGTACGTTGAAAGATGAGGCGGGCATGGCGCGGCCGGGCGTCGTGGAGCAGGGCGTGCGGGCGCTGCTGCATGTGATGCAGGTTGCGGTGGCGTATGTGCTGATGTTGATTGCCATGTCGTACAATGGCTACATCATCATTTGCATCTTCATCGGGGCATTCCTGGGATTCTTTGTCTTTCAGTGGAGACCGATTCGGCTGGTGCCAGGGTCGGAGGATTCAACGCTTCGCTGTGGGTGAGGGTTGTGTTGCGTAAGGAGTCCACGAAAAGTGGAGGGACCTTGGAAGTTGAGTTGAAAGCTTAAGGAGCCAATGTATTAGAGGTGGAGAAAACCGGTGTGCATTGATGCTTTATTAATAAATGCTTTCAAAGGGGCAGTGGTGCCTTTAATTTCCCAATCCAACGTGATGCTTAGTACCTCATTCGCATTCGTGTTATGTGGACAGAAATCCCAAGCGGCCGCATTACGCACGTCGACTTTTTAGGCTAAGGCTTTCTTTCATCCATAAGTCCTCCCAGATACAGAGAATGAGGTAGAACTAATCCTTGACCTGTGAATGGCTATGTCGAGTCGGTGAATATCTTCGCAGCAAGCGTATACCAGCAAGACAAGGCTTGAGAATCCAGAGTGCAAAGCACGGTGACGGCAAGGCTTTGACATTCACACCAAGTTCAGGAATACTTAAAGAGACTTTGCCCAACTTCTCGGCTTTTGCTGAGAAAAACCCGTCTTTGGAAGTTCTCCCTGCGTGATGTTGAAAATTGTAAAGACGTTATCAGCCTGTACCGTCCTTTAACTAATATTTCTTTCCCAATCAAGCAGTGGCCTTGAACAACTATCGATGCTTGCCAAACTCGTAGCGGGAGGTTGCAGGAGGGCGCGTTGCACAAGGCCAGATCGGTTCAACGAAGTTCAGGAAGGGATCAGCCAGCCGGTTCCGCAAGGAAAAGTTAGTCAAGGTTGCGAAAAAGAAGGCAATCGCCATGTCTCAACAAATTTTGGTTGACGTAATAATTTGAAGAAAGTCCATTGCAAGTACAGACTCGAGCGTTGGGAAAGCAGACTCATCTTTTGAGGACTTCGTTGTCTCTGCGCAACCTTCCAGACATAAATTCAGGTCGTTGCACCAGAGATTTTCTTTTTCATTCCATCTGAATTATCACAGCCTTCACAGTCATTACCAGTCCATCAACCCCCGAAATCACTCGCTAAACCAACGCTCGCTATCCCAAGTCACTCGTTGATTTCAGCGACTTTTAAAGATACCCATCTCGTTTACTGCCCAGCGATAATACCGATCTTTTTCAGCATGAAGCTCCAAAAGTTATTCGTTCGCGCAGCCTTTCTGGGATTCTCCAAGGTCGTCACCCAAGCAAGAGACTATCTCAACAGCCACCACGGGGGCGCCGGAATCCTTTTCCACAACTCCGACACGGCACAGGTGCACGTCTCGTTCGACTACAGCTGTTTCACGAACGTCGCTCCCGACTTCGTCGTCCCCGGCGGCGAGTCCCGGTTCTTCCCGATCCCGCCTGGCATCTCCAAGGCCGGCCACGCCTTCTACGTCGGCAGCACGCCCAACCACCACGACGTCGGGACGAAGCGCGATGCAGACACCAAGGCCGAGTTCACGCTCAACGGGTGGAGCGGCCACACGTACTTCGACATCGATGTCGAGCGGGGCGTGTCCGTTCCGCTCCGCGCGACCGACTTGGGCGGGCAGGCCTACGCCGGGTGTTCAGTCGACAAGGTCAAGATGTGTCCGGCGGCGTGGAAGCATTACCACTCCGACGGCCGGTTGGACCAGTGCAAGAACCTGCAGACGCTCGAGGCCGTCAACTTCTTCCGCCAGGGGTGTCCCGACTGGTACGTCAGATCGGATGACAAGATCACGAGGGTGAAACCCTGGACGAAGAACGCGAAGAGCGTCCTCTTGGTTGTCTCTGGGCCCCATGCCGATCATCGGCTGGAGGAACTGCGGAAACAAGCCAAGGCAGGGTTGGCGTCCTAGGTGGACTTGTGTGTTGTGTCGCTGTATGCCGGTCGCCGTGGGGTTGCATGAAACGCGGTCTTGTACACCGTTCGAGATCACGAGACCACGCAGGCGACATCGCGAACGCTGCAGCGGCTCGAGGTTGAGATCACCTTTGCCACGAAAGGAAACGAGACATCGAGACCGAAAAGAAAAAGGCAAGCGCAGAAGCTATGTCAGCTACTCTCGGTCCCGTTCTCCATCCCCGTGTAGGAACAGCAGCGCGAATGTCAGAAACGGAGAGCGTTATGAAAATCCGTTTCAGCAGCGGTCACCATTGTCCAGAACTCGCTCTCCTGCTCGGAAGCTGAGTGACGGGCAAGATGACAAGGCATGCAAGCTGGCGGCAATGCAGGCTACTACATCATCAATGGAGGAGCAGCACAGGCAGCGTCTAGACGAAGCTCACCGGAAGGAGGAAGCAGAACGTTGGAACAACGAGCGCCGTCGGACTGGCAAGGGGAGGTTTGTGGGAGATCTTCGCCGGAAGGAGTTGGATCGCGTGAGAGACGACTAGGATTTGTTCGGATGTCTCTTCGCACGCAATTTTTTGAAATTGTGTTTCTTTGCTAGCCGGTGGAGAGTTCGGTCAGTGACATTAACTCCTGTAGAGGCACGTACTTCCTCATAAGAGTATTCAGGCCTTGTGCGTAAAATTCGAAGCACTGTACGTTTATCTCGGCTGTTCAGAATCTCAGGCCGTCCAGATCTTCTGCGTGATTTGGTGTTGTGTTGCTCTCTTGCGCGCTTGATTGTATCATAGATAGTGGAACGGCTACACTGCATTTGCTTTGCGATTTCGGACTTCGGTATCCCGTCTTCCACTTTGGCCAGAATTATTGCGCGACTATCAGATGAAAGCTCGGCTCCAGGTCTACGATTTCCACTTGTTTCTGCAAGAATTGACCTCATGATTGTGGAGTTACCACGTGCTGAAGTTTTGTTGTTGGTGAAGGTTGGGTCGCGTGTCGGTCGGGATATTTGCGTAGTACGGAGTTGAGTATTCCGGTGAGTGAGGCGCAAGGTTGAGCCTCAAAGTTTCTTAGTGTTCAACTGAGTTATCTAAATTAGACCGAGCGGTTTTATGATAGTTTAGCGTCAAAAGACGATTACGGCGGTACAGAATACAAGCTCGACATGATAATGAATGGGTGGTTGCCCAATAGAGTGACGGCGGAAGTTTGCGGTCTTCCAATCTCTGGCTTTTGTCCGGCGGATATTTGCAAGCGATTCGGGCCGGCACCGGGATAAGACAAAGGTGACAAAGTTCTCCTCGGGCTGGTGGGGTATTGGGGTAGACGGCGACGGCCCATCTAAAGTTAGAGATGCGAGCTGGGATGGCGCATTGCAGTATTACGTCCATCCAAAGCCTCAGGCCCAGCCACGCCGAGAGTCCGTGAGCCCACCCTACAATCAATCTTCCATCCATCCAGCTTCCATTATCTCATTATTGCGACCCTTTTTCTCAGTGCTCTCTCGCCTATCTCCCACCTACACCTTTTCCGCTCCCTTCGCTCCCACCCTGGCCATCATCCGGGACCGCTCCCTCTCCGCTTCCGTCCCCCAGCCTCACCCGCTGACCGCGTAACCCCCGGCCGCTCCCAACTAATTACTCGTTACCGACGCTGAGCTGCGTTGCGCTGACTACGCCTGGACGCCTCGGCCTTCGCAAGAAACCGCAGCGGCCCCTTCGATTTTTGATGATAAGACGACCTTCTCTCAGTCCTTTGGCGCAACGCCCGCATTACTCCTAATTCCCGAAAAGAGTCTCCTGTCGTTCCCGAATTCGTCCGGCGCAAAGACTGAAGATGCCGCTCTGTGGTGGAACCAAGACGGTGCAGAGGAAGCTGGTGCTGCTGTATGTGCAGAAATTGTCCGAGTCTCATTGCTATGGGGCTCGCTGCGAATTGTTCAGGGCTGACGAAAGAATGATAGAGGAGATGGCGCATGCGGGAAGACATCATTACTGAACGTTTTTACAAGAGGGTGCGATCACTACAACAAAGTTTTGAGGATTCAATGGCTGATCACGCACATGCAGATATTTCCCGACAGTATAGTATGCGCATCACCATTTCCGAGGTCAAATTTGAAATAGCCACTAAAAGACTTTCCCGCGCAGCGAGCCTACAGTATTTGAAAATTACGTTCATGGTACGACCAGAGACTACTCCCCGTGGATACATGAAAAACGACTTGGGGGTCTGACTGATTGAACCAGACATCTTCATCGATAACAAGCACGTCGAGCTCAGTCTATGGGACACCGCCGGTCAAGAAGAATTCGACAGACTGCGATCGCTTTCATACGACGACACGCACGCCATAATGCTCTGTTTCAGCGTACGCAAGCTCTTTTTGCCCTGCTCAAGATTGTCTCCCCAGCTAACATGTATTTCCCCGATTTTAGGTCGACTCTCCGGACTCGCTCGAAAACGTCGAAACGAAATGGGTCGGCGAGATTGCAGAAAACTGTCCCGGCGTCAAGCTCGTCCTTGTCGCGTTGAAGTGTGATCTGCGCGAGATCCACGCCGACATGATGGACGATGGGAATCCACCGGAGCCGAAGAAGCCGTTGATCGATTACAAACAGGGGCTCGCAGTTGCGGAGCGGATCAAGGCATTACGGTACTTGGGTGAGTGCAACCCCCTTTCTTCCTTGATTTACCAAGAAAGAAAAAGACACGGATGTCAATGGGACGGCATCGAGATACATGTAGCGAGATCGACGGCAATCGTCATCGCATAAGAACAGAGATGCCAGAATCAGGGGCAACGAGGACGGAACTTCAGAATTGCTAGCCCGGGGACGTACAAAGTAACTGACGAGAACGACAACAGAATGCTCCGCAATGAAGAATCGCGGCGTCAACGAAGCCTTCACCGAAGCCGCCCGCGTCGCCCTCCAAGTGAAATCTGCCAACGACAAGGAGAGCAAATGTACCGTCATGTAATTACACGTCAGTCTCGGTGTTCCGCCATCCCGTCGCCTCCCCCCTTCTCTCTAGCTCCTCCAACAGCATTTTTCCTGTCGTTTATATTAGCGCCTTCATTGTTGCTGCATATCCCAACGCCTACTTTGTGCAATATAATTTATTTTTGGAAGGACGACAGACCGAGAGTTTTTGGTTATCCAGTCCGCACGGCGTTCAGGGTGTTTCAATCCTCATCCATCAAGGATAGCCTTTGGGTATTAGTTTATACCGTAACGTTGGAGTGGGATGCAACCGTGAAGCGGGTGCATGACATTGCTCCCTTTTTTTGGACATTATGTGGAGATGGAAACCTGTACATTCTGTGTGCTTTTGGGTGGCTTAAAAATCTGCATTCGGCACTTATCTGCTAATTCTTTAGCTTGAAACTGTTCAGCTTAGTGTGATAGAGCTAGCTAGCTATTTTCTCTCTTCTTTTTTTGATCTGCTGTCTCTGACTTGCAAATTGAGATTCCCCTTTTCCCCATATAGACAGGTGGTGTCGCAATTAGAATTCGCCCGGTTACAAGAATCATACACACTGAAACAAGTTGGGTATGAACGCATCCACTGAAGGCAAATTGTAATGAGTTCCTTGAATCACGAAAACTCCAGGTCCCCCCTTCGCTCGAGCACTGTGCAAGTCCATTTTCACCATCACTTCAGTCTTCCTGATACGAAATCTTCCTCATCTCACCCAAGCGCTCCCTTGCCCGCGCAAGGCTCTGCTCAAGCTGTAGAATCTCGACCTGCACAACTCACGCATTAGCATAAACTTGTAAAAAGAAATCGGGGCAATGGGATAATGAACGCACCTGCTGCTCCATCTCCCGCACCTTAAACTCATGACTCCCCAGACTCGCATAATCGACCTTCTCCTCGCCATCCTGCGCCCGCTGCGCAATAATCTCCTGCACCTGCCGCACCAGCGCCCGACACGCCTGCCCGACCGCCTTACTCGCCTGCTCGAGCCGCTCCTGCGTCTTGGACATGAAGCTCGCCTTGACCCGACTCGCCGCCACCAGCTGCGCCGTACTGGCCGCAACATCATTCGACGCGACGATCAGCTGCTCGGGCGAGTTGCGCCCCGACACAACCCCATCCGCCGTCTCGATCAGCGTGTTGGTCGACGCCGCGACCGCTTTCGCCGCCGAGATAAGGCCCTCGGTCCAGCGATTATTCTTCTTGTAGAACTGGGTGCGCGACAGACCCGAAGCCCCCCGTCCCTGGGCGACGATCTCGCGCTGCGAGTCCGTGGCCGCCTTAATGAGCTGCGCGATGGCGGACGTGACGGCGACGGCGGCGTCGAGGAGCGAGTCGTGGATGCGTAGCTCGTACGTCGAGTACGAGTCGCGCGGCTTGTTCTTGAGCTTGGCGAGCCGGTCCGTCGCGGCCTCGATGGCTTTGGCTGCGTTGCTGAGCTCGCGGTCCACGATGTCGCCGATGTCGCCCTGGCCCTGGGTGACTTTGGATTTGGGCGCGAAGGCGTCGGCGAGCTTGGAGAGGCGCTGCAGCGCGACTTGCACGTCCGAGTTGTTGTTGATGACGACGTCGGTCTTGGCGCTGTCGTCGAGGGGGTCGAGTTTGAAGGATTGGAGGCTGCGGAAGAAGGTCACGGTGCTCTGGGCGGATCCGCGCGCCGCATTGACTAATTGATCGGACTTTTTGTCATCGGAGGCGAAGCGAGTAAGACCCTTGGTGTTGGAGAGGACGTCTGCAATCGAGGATGAGAAAGTGGTGACGGTGCGGATTATCTCAGCATGGGAGCTATTTGGTCCGTCGGCTATGAAATTGTTGAAGGCGGTGCTGAATTCCATAGCGGTGGAAGAAGCCTTTTCGATTTGCGAAAGTACGTAGGGTCCCGTGGCATTCTGGTTACCCGCTTGCATGGTCGAATCAAGCTCGTAGAGAGCTTCATCAACGCGCTGAACACCACTCTGTAAGACCGAGTCGATGATATCGTTGATCTTGCGAATATTGTCGAGCAGAAGGGTATCAATTTGGCCGTCCATTGCGTGGTCCGTATCATTATGGGTCTTCTTCAACTCCGCTAGCTCCAGAAGTGTCTGGTCCATACCCGCTTTGAAGATTTCAAGCTCTTCTTCCTTTTCGCGAAGTTGTCTTTCGAGGTCAGAGTCTTGCTCCCCGTACTTCATGTGCATGTCATCAAGAGCTCGAGTCTTATTGCGTAAAGCCTCCTCAAGATCGGCAATTTCCCTATTGTGGCGAGAAAGCATAGCTGACAACTCCGAACCTTTTCCTCGTTCAGCATTTTCTGCCTTTTCGAGGGCGAAACGCAACTCGCGTCTGAGCTTCTCCAAATCTTCCTTGTGACCGCCGGCAGACCTATCCTTGTCGTGCAAAGCTCGGTCGCGCTCCCGGATCATGTCTGCAAGCTCCAGATTCTTTGTCTTAATCTCCCGCTCAAGCTTTTCACGCCTGTCGATAGCCTCTTGTGCTGATGCTGCCTTCAATTGTACTGCTTTAAACTTTTGTAGGAGTTCGAGATGCTCGTGCCGTAGCTGAGAGTAGAGTTTAGCCAAGGCCTCGTATTTCGTACGCCAGGTATTGATTTGCTCTTGAAGTGCTCTGATCTGATCATCCTTGGATTGGCTCTGTTGGTTGAAATTAGCGTTTAGCTGTTGCAGCTCACTCTCCAGGCTCTTCATCTTTTGGTCATATTGCTGTAATAGAAGCTGGTCTCTCTCATATTGTTGCCGGGCATTGAAGTTTTCCTGTTCGAGCTCCGCCAGGCGACCTTGAGCCTGCTGATTGTAAAGATCACGCTGTAGTTGTTCCTGCGCCAATCGCTGCTGTTCCGCCTGGAGACGCTGTTGGTGCTCGAACTCCTGCTGTCGTCGAAGCGCCTCCTCTTGTTGCTGTCTCTGAGCTGCTTCATATTGTGCCTGCAGTCGTCGCTGTTCCTCTGCGAATTGTTCCTGTTCCCTTGCTTGCTCATTCTTCCAGAATTCGTTGATTGGTTCAGGATCAGGCGCTGCTGGGCGCGGTGGTGTGGCGGCACGCTCTATTTCTTGTTTTGGTCGCTGCGGCAAGGCTGGACGGCCCTCCTCTTCGGCTAAGAGATTAGGCGGTTCCTGAGGGAGCTTGGGAACAGTGATCAGGCTTGTTAGATATCGCAAATTCGAGCATTCGTAATAAAATTTGACGAGTCGGTAATGTTGGGCGTCGTATCGGCCACGAAGAGGAGACAAGGCTTCGTCGTCTCCAAGTGCTGCAGAATGCGGTTAGCTTCCGAGTAAGGAATCAGGGGCAGTGCATATACTCGTGTGCATAGCACGAAGCATGCTGGTGATGAACTTGTATATCCCATAGCTTTCCTGAACTAGCGGTACGAGCGCAGCTATGCGACATTCGTTGTTGCCAGCACCACGAAAGTGTGAAAAGATGAGTTTCTGGAATGAGTCAATCTGATCCTGTAAGGTCATCAAATCGGATATAGTTTCATAGCTATAGTTTCGTCAGTGTTTCTCTGGGACTCTCCTGTGCTTCGCGTACGTACCCTTCGTTTGGATCGTTGGTAGATTTCAAGCTGATATACTCTTCATACTCGAAGGTGCCTGATTCCATCAGTGGTTTGCGGTAAGCACGATGGATGACGTTGCTACCGTTAAACTCTTGGTGATTTCGATGAAACGCCAACTTTGCCAATAGGTAAAATATGTACTCTTGAATCAATTGTCCATATCCTGGAAAGTAAATGAGTCTGTGCCTATCATTTTTCCGTATATTTACCAGTTCATACCTCTTAGCCCCTCTCCACCCGAGACTCCTCTTGTCAGACTCTCGAGCCAGTTGACGTTGGCTTGTGCTTCTTTCAACGCGATCGGATGACCTTCTTGAAGGACTTTGTGTATCGTCTGGAGTGCCTTGAATGTCTGCACTTCATCTGCTAGTATGGGTTGCCTAGGTCAAGAATGAGCTTGCGACGTGCTAAGCGCCCAAAGTATGGAACTCACACTTTCATGCCAGCCCAGAAAGACAGCGAGGACTTGTGGTCCCAGGTATACAGGATACAAGCGCGTACATGTTTTCCTGAGGCGTTGTAAGCTACCAGCTGCTCCAACTGGAAAGGGTGGACTCACGTTTCGGGGCAGTTTCCTCTGTTGGGGGGCCCTTCAATCAGCATGTTTTAGGTAACGGAATAGGCCAAGGCTAGAGGAACATACCTATGCTCGTAGCTTTTCTGATGTGTTCTACAAGGTGTGATTCGGATCTAAACAAGGCAATGAGCTCTTTGCTCGTTCAAGATGCTGGCAGACGAAGCGTACTTCCCCACGTCCACGTTGCGGGACGTGTATGTGAGCGCCATGGCTGGTGGTCAAAAGCCAGGGCGTCCGGGAGGAGCTAAATTCGAGGTACGGGTCGAGCCAACGGCCACAAAAAAGGTAAAATTGGTGGAGTTGGGAGTTCGAGCAGGTTTCTAAGGAAGATGCGGGTCGATGCGTGTCGCAGGCAGCCGGGATGAGCTTGCCGCTGATGACGACCTCCAGCCATCTACGAATAGAACTAGAACTTCTGACGCGATCCAATACGCGTCTCTGACCAACGAATCGATCATGTCTGTCGCCTGCACCTTTGTACTCTTTTCAAAATGCGTGGGGGCCACAATGTAATACTCACCCTTCATTGCCGAGAGGAATAAAGATATTTCCCACGACCATCAATATCTTCTTCCACGGGAACGGCTTGGGCGGTTTGGTGCGACTTGGCTCCTCTGAGCCTGAAGCCATGATGCTGTGGTGTTACGATACCACTTCAGTTGAAATTCAGAAGCTCGAAAAGGGCATTTGTAGAATGAGAAGCGGAGTGCTCGGTGATGGGGAGAAGACGAGTAAGAAGAGCCAGAGGAGCTGCTTTAAAATTTCTCTCCATAACACTCGAGTGTCTGAGATGATTGACGGTGAATGAGCTTACCCCTCCTCTCAAAGAAGGATTGTGATGAAGCATTTCCTGAAAATCTAACAAGGTCAATCATAGAAAGCTCTTATTCCAAAACTGATTATCCAATGCATTTTCTTGGAATGTATTCTAGACTTGCTCCTGTATCCCTTTCACCATTCCCAATGACTTTTGTCTTCCTCTGCTTTTTCCAATGTCGTAACTATTTCACCCGCTCCAGCTTTCTCAACTCCCTCCTTCGTCTTGGCCCTCAGTCTCGAATAGAAGACGGGACAGTCCCTTGAATCACATTTCACTTCTTCACCCCAAGATAGATTTGCACAGCTCCTACACACTCGCTCGACATCCCTCACTTTCTTCTCAGCATTAGTCACTTTTGTTCTCAACGCCAGGATTGTTCTCGACGGCGATTTTCTGCAATCAGAGCAGAGTGGCAGTTCCTTGTCCTCTGCAAGAGTTTTTGGCTGAGCCAGCTTGGTTCTGCATACCAGGCACGCACTTCTTTGCAAATACCTCTCTAACGTCTTCTTCCCCGGCACAAAGGCGAACGGTCCTTTTGCAGCAGCTTCTTCCTGTCCTCCTCGAGCCGTGGTGAAAGCCCTGACCCTCTGCACTTTGGGCATCTCGTCATACCACTGTCGAACGTTGGCTCCAACGAGATTGAATATACGTTCGAGCGGTGGTATCAGGTTCTTCGAGATGTAGTACTCTGCGTCCAATTCCATCTCTTCATCAGCAAGCAACACCTCCGGTGCCACGCAGCGATCAATCAATCTTGCGCCCGGTGCACCCGCCGCAACGACGTATGGTACCCGCTCGCCATATTGTGGCTCTGTTCGGGGATCTGCCAGCATTTTCCTCGTCGCAATGAGTGCGCCGGGAGGTGGAGGACCGCGGTCTGAGTACGTTCCCAGCTTGACCTCCTTTGCGAAGCAGAAGTCCTGCACAGACACCTTGCCGCGCATGATCTTCGTGCATTGATCTTGGAAATATGCTTTCACTTGACTAAGATCGCTCGTACGGAACAGCAATTTCAACGCCTTCTCTTCGATCTTCTGCTCCGCCGGCGTCCCATCCCGTCTCACCGTCTCGATTCCCTTGGCGTCAAACTCTGGCTCCGTCTGCGTCGGAGATTCGTACTTAAATCCGACATAACGCTTCTTCGCCAAGAGCACGCATGGATGGTATACCTTTTCAAATTTGAGCTTAACGGGTCGGGGATTCTGCTTCGTGACGGCCTCTGCAATGTCGTTCCCGATCTGGAAGGCTTGTTCGCGTGTTCGTCCTTTGAGATACACGAAGAGCGAGTCGGTGTCGCCATAGACGACTTCAGCATCCCAGCGCGAGACGCTATGGATGAGTGCAATGGCTTTTTCCAGGGTCTCTCGCCCAGTCTGAACGATGCTGTCGGCGATCTCAGCGCATGGCATGCGCCCAGAGAAGGAGGCAGAAGTATAGCCATAGGTGACGTTCGCAATCAGCTTCAGCGCCAATTGCCGATTGTTCAGGAGTTGTTGAAGGGTGCGGTCGTCTTTGTCCAATTTCATGCCAGATTTCACCATCACGCGAGTCTCGAGGATTTCGCCCAACATCTTAGCCAGGAGGCTTTTCCGCATTGTGGACTTCACATACATGATGCCATTGGGGGCGATGTTGATGTGATCCTCGACAAGCTCCAAGAGCCGGGGCTCGCGCTTGAAGTCCATGAATCCCATTTTGTTTGCTCCACGCCAGGGCGTGATGCGTCCAAGACAGGTGCTATAGCAATAATTGTATGCAATCATCACCGAGGGGTACAGTGACTGGAAGTCGAGAACCAAGAGGGGCGAGTTGTAGAACGCGGATTGCGGTTCCATGACCAGCGGCAGACACTCGAGTGCATTTTGCTGCCCGACCTGTTTGCGACTGGGGGACACGAGAATAAAATTTTCCGGTTTGGCAATACGAAACATGAGAGACTCAACTTTGAATTGAGAGCCCCTTGAAAAGACGCTGAAGAAATCAATACCAAGAAGGCGAGCTTGTTCGGATGTCCGTGGAATAAGCTCGTTTGCGTCGAGAATTTGGAGATCCAGCCGAACTCGGTTGAGATAGTACTCTACGACCTTGGAGAGGTCCTGCGGCAAGTGCGATTTATACCATCTCGTCAGGTCATAGAACGAATAGTGAGGTATGCGCATTTGCAAGAGATGGAACACTACGTTTTCCATGGTATACTGCAATAAATTCAGCTCGCCTCTCATAGCACGCCAGATGTTGATCATGTGTCGTCCTGTGATGCGGATCGTGGACGTATGCGTGAAGCCCCAGCGATCTGCATCCTTGCCAAAGCGGCCGTGAGATTGGGATTTCACTCGCGAGAGTTCGTCAGGGAGGTTATATTCGTACTTTAGGCGGGCGCGTTCAATGAGGTAGCCCCAGCTACCATGATGCACCTCGAATCCGGTAAGGATGTCTGGGTCGAAGGAGCGGACAATCTCGATTAATTTGTTGATTAAATCAAGCTCATCTTCTTCCTCCTCAACCTCCACCCCTGTTTGGCTAGCCATTCTTTGTGCAATACCATCTTCATCCGCGCAGAGAACGAGAATACCAGCGCGGACTCCTTCACTAGAACCGTGAGTTACTTCTTCATCGTCGGATTGAATGGACCAAAAAATACAGCTAATTTCGTCTTCGGCTGGATCCGGCGCAAGAGGACCGCGAGAATTGACGTGCACCTCCAGGCTCATGATACTCATATACTGGGTCTCATGCTGCACGCTGGTGGACTTCTGCTTCTGAGAATATTGGAAGCCGTGCTTGTTTTTCTGTGTTGGACCCTCAATCTGAGAAAGGTTCGCTGCCGAATTCGTCTCTCTCGTAGTCGGTGCTGTCGCACTGGCATTGGTCTGACCAGTGTCTATTCCACGATCCTGGTTTTGCTCTGTCCTAAGCCATTGCTGGACCTCCCTTTGCGTAGGGGGTGGAGTCGCAATCTCCCAATTCATAAGGGTACATTTTGCTCGGCGGATGCCATGTTGCAGTCTCTCCTTCGCACGGTCTATGACGATCGGGAGTTTCTCGCCAAACGTCGCTCTACTTCCTCCCGTTGCATCAAAATCCGGCAGATAGGGCAAAGCATTACTCTCGAGCTTGAACTCGCGGCCTGCGTATTCTCGAGAGCGTTCAGGTACGTCCTTGTCATCGCTGTAATATGCATCTTGATAGATGACGGGTGGACGGCGGTATTGCTTCATCGTCGACTCAATTGTTTGCGGGGAGGGAGGGCGCTGACCAAAGTAAAACAAATCGGCATTGACGGGTGAGCTGAAATTATCCAGAATTCGATAGGCGTGCGGAAGTTCCAGTTGAGGACCTAAAGAGCTGCTGCTGGATTTTGAAGGTGACTGACCGGAGTTGTCTTGATTTGTCATCGGTGAAGAACTTGGTTTGAAGCTGGAAGCATTCTGATCATAGAGCTTGGAAGACTTCTGGGAATCCGAATAGCCACTTCGCTGACTTAGTCGTAAGGCCGTATCTGGATCGTGGGGGTTCTTTACTACTGGAAACGGTAACTTGTTGAGACGTTTCATGCCTTGTGCTCTCGTCCCAGTCTCAGAAGATGTTTCTTGTGAATACGGCAAACTGTTGGAAGAGCTGTTTGAATTCTCATCATGAAGATCAGAGTCCTGATTTAATTCCGGTTCTTTCTCCACTGGTGAGAAGTGTTCTGGTACAGCTGCCTCGGCTTCTCTTCGGTGCTCTTGCAGAGCTGAACTGTGAGATGCGAACTGGTCTGAGTCATGTGACGTTTTCTGCCTCTTGGCTGACAGCAAGGCCTGTTTTGACCCTTTGGACGATGTTGGATGATGTTCGACATCGTCGGCATAGGCTTTGACAACATCGAAAGCTTGATTATTGAAAGAACCCATACGATCTGCAATTTCATTATCCCGCCGATGTTGTTGAGTGGGAAGAGATTTTGGGGTAGGAGGCGCTTGAACAGAATCATTCAGGTCTTTATACTGCCGTTCGGGTCCCTCATTGAAGAGCTGGACTTCGTCATCGATATTAGGAGCCTGCCTCTCCTGCGGTAACTCGTTCTCCTTTTGTTCCGCATCAGAAGCTAGTTGCTGGGGCAAAGCCATCTGCCGCGCTGCCTCGTCATCGGAATCATAATAAATTTCATCACTTTGAAACTTATTGATTGTTGTCTCATCAACAAGTGCCTGCGAGGGATCGGCATCCCTATTCTTCACGTAATTCTGGAATCCAAGGTCATCCGAGTGGCCAGGTTTTCGCAGGTTCTCTGGGAATAAATCTTCGACGCTCTCCAGTGCCGTCTTAACGGGGCTTTTGGTCAAGTCTGAACGCACAAAGTTTTCGAATGATATCTCCTTCCTATCACTCTGTTCTTTTTCATCATCCACGAGTTCATTGATCATATCACGGTACTCTTCCTCATGTATCCAGCCCCCTTTTGAAGTATCCCTCGGATCGGCAGACATTGAAATCAGGACCTCAGGTGGGAACGGGCTGCTCGAAGGGTCTTTCAAACCCATTCGTTTCTTGCGCCGCTTTGTTTCGTCTCGCCACAATCCTGCCATCGATTGCACGAGCTTTTGGTCAGCAGTTAGATGGTTGAAACGTTCAATAAAATCATGGTGCAGAGGCCGTGGTCTGATTTCCCTGCGATTGACAATATTTTGGGCGCATATGTCGACTTCAATTGAGCAGTGACTTTGACGGACAAATTGATCAGAGTCTTCGATGAGTTGGAAAGGAATGGAGCGATCATGCCACTTGTGAGCGGAACTGTTCAAATCCAGATACCCAGGGACGGGGCTCCGAAATCTTGGCTTATTGCAGTCGATGTAGGCACAGCCGTACAAGTTGTAATCACACATCCACTGCATCAAATATTGTAGGTGACTCTCGTAAGGTTGGAATATTTTTTTCATAATCGCGCCCTGGTGCAAGAGATCTGCAAGTCGTGTCATGTTGAGGGGATTGAACAGATAGATCTTGAGGAAATGCTGATAGCCGACGGAATAGCCATAGTATGGTACCCCTTTGATAAGGGAGATGTGGGCGACGAAGACTGCCTTGCCATCGTAGGGATTGCGACGATAGCTTATAGCAAGGGCATGGTCGATCGAGATTCGAAGGCTGGAGATGTACGCATTGACTTTGGAGACATCGTTAGAAGTACCGAGACTTTATGCATTCCAAAGACTCACCATCTTCTTCGGACAAGTTTCCCTCATATTTCAAGTACAAATACGGTAAGACGCCATGAATATGCGCGCAGACCTTTTGTCCTGTTTCTGTCGCGCCAAAGACTCGAATGACGGGAACTTGCGGCGCGTCCTTGCGCTGCGAAGATGAAGCATGTCTTCCAAAAATTGCATCGAGTTCTGTAGGAGCCGCCTGATAGTGGTCCACACAGTTTAGACGAACTCTGAAAAGGTCCATCAACCGGGTTCAGCTTGTTGCAGCCGATCCAAGTGAAACAGGAGCAGCATACTGCTAACCTCGCGTCCGTAGCATAAATGTAATACCAATCGTGATATGCCAAAATACCATGAGGTGTCTAACCGAGCGAGACAAGGAGACGGATACAGTAAACAAAAGGATCACGTCATCCCGGGTTATGCGGGTCATGGCACATGTTATGCATTTTGACAGGGATCTCATGCTAGCGCCGATTTAACCCTAACTTAACTTAATCGTTATCACTTCACAACGTCAAGTCTAGTGAAACGTGACTCGCGTTGCCTCCAGTTCTGTAGGAGCCGCCCGATAGTGGTCCACACAGTTGAGACGAACTCTAAGAAGGTCCATCACCCGGACTCAGGTTGTTGCAGCCGATTCAAGTGAAACAAGCAGTTCGATATCGGAATCTCGACATGAGCAATTGCCATTGCCGTCTTTGGACCTGAGCTGTTGCTGCTATATCCTGAGCTGTGGAGGAGCCAAAGCAAGTGAGCCAGGGAAGGTGAGCCCATGATGAGGCCGACACTGGAAAAAGCGAGTCAAGAATTCTTTCGGGGCTAGCTTTGTCTTTCAAATTTCTAGAGCTATTTGTTGTGGAGTTATTTCGACATTTATTTTTGCAGTGCGACCGCTACGTTTGCACGTGACGTGGTAGGCCTCATTTTACTCGATTCGCTACTCTGGTTGCTACTCTATTCCCTGCTCTATTCCCTGCTGCTCTGCTCGCTGCTTTATTTGCTCCTCTGCTCGGCGTTCTGCTCGGTGTTCTGCTCGGTGTTCTGCTCGGTGCTCTGCTCGGTGCTCTGCTTGGTGCTCTATTAGGTGCTCTGCTGATTACGTTGCTAGGTGCTCTGCTAGGTGCTCTACTACTTGCTTTGTTGCTCGCTTTGCTAGGTGCTCCGCTGCTTGCTTTGTTAGATACTTTGCTAGGTACTTTGCTAGGTGCTTTGCCAGGTGCTTTAACAGGTGCTTTGCTAAATACTTTGCTAGATACTTAAAACCGAAAATTCTTTTCTGTAATGACAGGTACTCGCAATCTGTCGTCGCCTTCTTCCATTTAGATTATCAGAGGCGTTCGGCTCACAAATAGAGCGCCCTGTAGAGAGAGAGTGTGTGTAACAAACAGCAACAGTAGGTGTAGAGAGAGTGTGTGTAATCAACAGCAATAGAAGGTGCAGAGAGTGTGTGGAAATGACAGTCGGCCTTGTGCGGCGCCAATTCGTTCAATGTAGTGCATGATTCACATTGCTTAGGTGTCGATCCTTGACATTGCCGCTCCAGCTCCATATTGTCTGTGGGTGACTTGGCCCATTCCTCTAAAGTGCATCACTCGGACAAGGCTGATCCAGGAGTTGTAAATTTCGGAATGCCCGACACAGACACTATGCGCTGAATCCACATCAAAACCGCCGAAAGCCAATCGCTGCTTCCGGTTTGTCTCGCAAACTTGGTTGGAAACGTCGAATACAAGCCGAGCAGGCGCTTCCGTTTTCGCGCACCCAGCCCCGGCTCGGATCTGCTTTGCAAATGCCATAATACCACCAGCAGCACCTGAAACTGTTGAAGCTGCCTGTGCAGATGACACCTTGATTGGTTGAGGTCGGCATTCTCGTTCTAAAACTTAGTCCTTCAATGGAGTCTAAATTGCAGGAGTTAAATTGTATTAATGGTCTGAGAATCAGTCAAGGTAAATACCTTGTTCAATTCGTGCGGCCCAATGTCTTGAGGAACGTAAGTTCAGTGACGAAAGGTCTTGAGGAACTTAAGTGATGAGAGGTCTTGAGGAACTTAAGTTCAGTGACGAGAGGTCTTGAGGAACTTAAGTTCAGTGACGAAAGGTCTTGAGGAACTTAAGTGATGAGAGGTCTTAAGGAACTTAAGTTCAGTGATGAGAGGTCTTGAGGAACTTAAGTTCAGTGACGAAAGGTCTTGAGGAACTTAGGTGATGAGAGGTCTTGAGGAACTTAAGTGATGAGAGGTCTTGAGAAACTGAAGTGATGAGAGGTCTTGAGGAACTTAAGTTCAGTGACGAGAGGTCTTGAGGAACTTAAGTTCAGTGACGAGAGGTCTTGAGGAACTTAAGTTCAGTGACGAGAGGTCTTGAGGAACTTAAGTAATAAGACGTCTTGAAAGCGGGCGAGGGGCGAAAAACCTGATTTGGGGGGCGAGATGAGAATTCGCGGGGTTTTGTGTCACCTTCCATCTTGACGCATTATTTTGTATCGGTCTAACTTCGTTCCAGAAGGCTTTGCCGCGCGATCCGTTGGGGTGCAGCAGATTGCTGCCGAGGATGACTGAAGGAGTAAACAATCTGCCTTTGCGAGGGTACCGAAACCCTGACCGCCTTACCTGATTCGGTATGACGACTACCCAGGGCAAATACCTCAGGTAGGCTAACTGATTAGAAAGGTAAGTTTGGCTTGCAGGAACAGCGGTAGACGACAGATTTCATGCTCTGACCGGCGAGCCCAAATCAGAACTGCTCTGCCAATTGATTGGTCCTCTGCGGTGCAGTACGTTTCACTCACTACCATGTGGGTCATCCCATTTCTGAAGGTGTCAGAAGCGCTGGTCGACTTCTGCTGGTTCCTTCGGGCGTCATTGTCTAACGGTTTGCGGGCCGCCGACCACATTACAAGACCCCGTCTTTCAGCGACGTATTTGCTATAATATATCCTTCATTCATCATCTGTATCAGGAAGGTGAGGGCCACGTCAACATTAAGGACGGCAGGCGGTTGATGCCGAGGCTCTGGCCTCGCGAAGGAGTAAGCCGTCGAGCAGCGATGACGATGATGGTTGAGCGACAGCGCTTCCGAGTCAAGCAGCGACGGTGACAGATATCTGAGCCGCTTGAGCACGAGCGAGCACAGCCGATGGTCAGACCTGGATGAGCCGCGTCTACTGGCATACAAGACAGAGGACGGGAATGGATCTTTGGCAAGTTCCCCGGCAGGACTCGACCCGCTGGAATATGGTCCCGGCCCAAAGGCCAATAGGCTTCCTCCCGCAGGTGATAGACGGCAGCTCAAGATTTGTGCGCCTGCTTGTCCCTTGATGTCTGCCGGGATGAATGTCTGAAAGGGACCTTATCCTTCTGTCGACCAGTGGCAACGCGGAAACAGGTTTGGAAGAGGGAAGCAGCATTCAAAGAGAGGATAGGGGATCAGGTGCATTGGCGACGATTCCGCTGCAGCAATGGACGTTGCGATACGAATTGGTGGCTATATTGAATTCGAGAATCCAGTGTCACCAGTCTCTGGATAATAGTGAAAGGACGTTGCCCTCTTAGCTCATATCAAGTTTCCCTCGTCAGGTACGCCTGGAATGTGAATCGAATCCTCGGTCCCGTCGGCATACTTGGTGGGATGCGGATCCCCACCACAGTTTGAGATAATTGCATGCCAAATAACTGCAAGGACTTACTCGACGAGACCCTTGGTCGTCTTCCTTGCGGGTTCTGGATTCTCCCCGACAGCTTGTTCGACGGCTGCCACATCTCTCTCCAAATTCTTCGTGGTGCCATTAAATGTCCAGACGATTCTTGCGGCCGCCCTCACGGCAGAGGAGAAATGTCGACTCATATCTTGCGGCTGGACCGGTCGGAAGGCTCAAAACTGATGATCGTATGCTGTTACGTGCCTCGAAAAATGAGGTCTGGATAAATCATTCGAAGCTGAGGATGACTTTAGATGTTAGACGGAGGAAGCGTGTTTGGCGTGAGGCAATAGGCTCTTCTGCAGATAGCACGGTTTGGGAGAACTGCCCAGGAATCGAAGCCGAAGCATCAGGCCGGTGTTAGATTCATGCTGTTCCTCAATAACTACTTGTTCTTGCTTTTGAGAACTCTTTTTGCTGTAAGTCATCTAAAAGTCTTCGTATCCTCTACCCTACATCCTTTGCATTGACAAGCATGGACCATTTGACATGAAATCGAGAGCTGTTCCGAGAGGCGCTCGGCCGTCGCTGAAGTCCAGGCCTTTCTTTTTCCGATGGCTTTTGATACCTTTAGTGAGCGGACCGGGCCAAGAGATACATGTGCCACTGGCTGCGGCTCCCTATCTTTATGGGATGGAAATTTCCTGCTTAGCCGCAACGCCTGCTCCGTTGTAGGACGAAGAACCTGTTTATCCATTCTGGAGCGGGTTGAATTCGATGCAGACGCCCAGCGGCCAGCCCAGCCATTCTCTAAAATGGCAGAATCAAGGTCTGTAGACGGTCCTTGTCGAGACCATACTAATGATGCCCGATATTTGGCAATCATTTGAAGCAACGGGAGAAGGTGACCCAAAAATACGTCTGGTTGATGCCTGTCCCGTATTGTGTAGCTACCGTTCACGAGCGGGCTCGCTGGGATAGGCGCAGGATCGTCGGCTGCTTCCTCTTCAAGAGGCTATTTATTCTTCTACGATATCCCAGATCGTATACGCTATCTTTCGTTCCAAATCCCTTGATTTGTCCAGGTGTTCTTGATATTCTCGTACTCCCTCGTATCGAGATTGGCAGCGTCGCCGCTTCCCCATTGGCGAGTTCGTCTTTGATTCGTTCGCGCTCTTTCGATATCTGATAGGCGAACTGATGGTATGGACGAGAGGCCTCGTGTTCACGCTCCCGTCCGGCTCGTCGCTCCGCAACCCATTACTTCTTGTCACTGCTCTTCAGCCGGCGGCGACGGCGGCTTTTGAGGCATTCCAAAAGAAAAAGGACAAGATGGAGACATTGCTTCCGTGTCTGTCTCCAATCCAGACTTGAGCTCGAAGGGTTCTTCATGCTTCTCTGGTCCATCCGCCATGCCATCCCATTTGTTCTTCCAGATGCCTTGTTCGACCCAGCGCTTCTTGACCGATTCACGAGCATCTTCCTCGAAGGTGGTATCCATACTCCGATACTAAGTCATCCTCGTGCGCAGATCCGCATACTAAATCTGCTTTCTCTCTTCTTCTACCTGGGCTTCGAATTGTTCCTGAGGAAGTGAGGCTGCACGCCCCCTTATAAGCTGGTATCATCGCCCGCTCTCTTCATCGCTGCTCGTTGCTACGAGTGTCAGGACTTACGAGGTATATGGTGGTGGTGACTGGCTAACCAGCATTCTTGCGTGATGGAGTCTTGGCGGATCCGCCTTCAACCGGTCGAGAGCTCCACAAACTCTCGCCAACCCATGCCCTCGAAGATTGTCAGCCATGGATGGTATCAAATTCACGCAGACCTTCCCTCTGCATCGCGATCTTTACCTGTGCAGTCAAAATAGAAATGTGTTGGTGAAGTAAATGCGAACACTGGCTCCGTTGTAATGGTAGTCTGGATGAGAGGTTGCTTTCGAATAAACTGAAGGACGAAAATCGCTGATTTCTTTTAACATTGCATTAAGCGTAATATGCGGTTACAGTAGCAGGCGCCGTCAGGCCACGTTTTCCATAATAGCTGATCGCTAGCTAGGTTAGAGCCGATTTTGAAGATGGAGTACTTGGTAGAGAGTTCAAAACCGAATTTTGCGCTCACCATACAAATTTACTAGCTGACTACAACTATATATTTCGACGCAGAGCAAAATTGCCAAATACTCTACTAAGTGCTCTATTGATTGCCTTTCGATTATAGCTCTATTAGATGCTCTGCTAGATGCTCTGGTAGGTGTTTTGCTATCTACTTTGCTAGGTACTTTGCCAGGTGCCCTAATAGAGCATCTAGCAGAGCACCTGGCAGAGCACCTGGCAGAGCAGATAGCAGAGCACCTGGCAGAGCACCTGGCAGAGCAGATAGCAGAGCACCTGGCAGAGCACCTGGCAGAGCAGATAGCAGAGCAGATAGCAAAACACCTACCAGAGCATCTAGCAGAGCATCTAGTAGAGCTGTAATCGCACAGCAATCAATAGAGCACTTAGTAGAGTATTTGGCAATTTTGCTCTGCGTCGAAATATATAGTTGTAGTTTGCTAGTAAATTTGTATGGTGAGCGCAAAATTCGGTTTTGGGTGAAAGTGGGGTTTTGAGCCTTAGGCGGCTGTTAGGACGGTTGACCATAGCCGCCAAAGGCTCAATGCCCCACTTTCGCCAAAACTGAATTTTGTACTCCCCACCAAAATTTATTAGCAAGCTACAAATTCGCATTTTTGCGCAACGTAAAATTAGTAGTTCACGGTTATTTCTATTTTGAGTAAAAATAAAGCTATTTATATACTTGCAAGGTTTGTATATAGTGAGAATTCTGTGATTTTGTTTATTTTCTATTTTATCTCGATTTTTCTATTATTTTGCTAAATTTAGATTTGCTTGTTTTGTTTATTTAAATCTATCTATTTCAAGCGTTGGTTAGAGCGCGTAATTAACTCTATTTTAAATATTTAATTTGCTATTAACGCTCTAGAAGTTTTATTATATAATAATAAAAAAAAACTATTTTCGAGATTAACAATAGATATTATTTGTTTGGTTTGCGTTATTTTATTTGTAGTAATTGTAGCTTGATTTGTAGTAAAATAAAGTTGTAAACGCGAAAATTTATATTTAGTTTAAAAAAAAATAGAAAATTCAAATTTAGAAGTAGCGCGTTTTTAAAATATTTAGCTAGCTATTAATAAATAGTGTTTAAAAATCAAATTTTATATTTATTTATTATTTTAATATATTTTATATTTGTTTTTTTATTTTTTTTATAGTTTTATTCTTTAATTGTTGTAGTTATTTGTTGATATTGTTTGATAAAAATAAAAACAACAAAAAAAAAATTTTTGATATTAAATTTTTTTTGAAACAAAGTCAAATCAAATAGATATTATTTTGTTGTTATTTAAATTAATTTATAAAAAATTTTTTGATTTTACTATATTTAAAAATACTTAATTAAAGCTTAATAGATTTAAAAAAATATTAACTATTTTGTGTATTTTTTTTAGTAAAAATAATTTGATTAATTATAATAAATTTATAATTAAATAGTTTTTTATAAATATTGGCGGCGAATTTATTAATAAATTAATTAAAATAAAATTATAAAGTATTAATAAAATTAAATCGATTTTTTTAAAGAAAAATTTTTTTGTAAAACAAAAAAAATAGATAAATTTTTTATTTTTTTTTAATTATCAATTAAAATTAATCTAACAATATTAAACACAAAATTACTTAATTTGTTAAGATTATATTTTAATTTATTGTTTTTAAATAATTATAAATAACTTAAAATTATTATTTAAAAATAAATCAAAAAAGAATTAAAAATCGATTTAAAAAATAGCGGCGACAAAATAAATTTTATAATTAATAATAATATTGATAGTTTAGCGTTTAAAATTATAACTAAATTTATATTAATATAAATTTTATTGTTTTTTTTTTTTATAAATAGTAAATTAATAGTTGCTATTCTAACTCTATTTTTTTTTAAATAAAATAGATATTAGTATAAATTTGACAAGATTTAGTGTTAAAAATAAAATCTTTCGCTATAATTAATTTAAAAACAATAATTATATTATCAAAAATATGCGCTAAAAATTAAATTAATAATTTAACGCAAAATTAAAATAAAAATATAATTATAGATTAAGTTAATAGCAACGGCGATAAATTTTTGCAAGTTTTATACTATAAATATTATT
>JAGFMW010000130.1:0-29194 GCA_021030935.1 Astrothelium subdiscretum
GTAAACAAATAAATAGCGTTTATTTAAGCAAAATAGTAAAATTCTAGGCTATTTAGTAGCTATTTATATATTTTTGAGTAATTGCGACCAAAAAAGAAATAATAATTTGTCTAATTTTATTTTTAATATTTAACTATTGTAATAATAGCCCAGCTTGTATACTATGCCTTTATCTGCCACTAGTAGTTGTTACAATTTAATAGGGTATTTAATAGAGTATTTAATAGAGCATTTAGTAGAATAATTATTAATTAGCAAAATATTTTTCAAAATAGCAAATAAAATAGCAAATAAAATAGCGAGCAAAACAACAAGCAAAGCAGCAAATAAAATAATAAATAAAGCAACAAGCAAAGCAGCAAATAAAGCAACAAATAAAGTATATCTACTACGTTAAGTGCATAATAGTTGCGTTGCAAAATTTTAAAATAGAATTTTTTCTTTAAAAATAGTTTAAATTAAATATTTTTTTTGAACACAATAAAAAAAAGCGTTCTCTAAAAATTATATAAAAAGATTTTAAATTAAAAATTTTAAAAAAAAGTTATTGTTGAATTAAGTTTTTTGCTATACAAATTCTTGGTGTTTGTAGGGTTTATGCTAGCCAACTTTTTTGCCAAAAAACAAATTTTATTATTAGTATTAATTATAGTAATAATTTAATTTTTAATTTTTAGATATTATTTTATATTATTAAATTGTATATTTTACTAAATAGTAATATAAATAAATAATATAAATTTTATTTTATTTTTTATTTTTTTTATTTATTTAGCTACAAATAATATTTAGTCTTGCAGCTTTGCGGTTTAGCTATCGCGCATTACTATTAGAAAAGCATTCAAGCTGGACACACATCTACTTATTCGTATAAAAGTTTGGCTTAGGTAATTTATGGCCAAACGTCGCATTATTTCTTCGGCTACTAAGGTCGGCGTGCACGGACTTTTTTGGGGGTAGGCGCTAATAGAACGTTCAACACATAAATGCAGAGCTTGATTTCGACATACCAGAAGCTGTGCCTTGCAGAAATAACGTAGTTTTGTAGAGTTGAGTTGTTGTTCAAATGCTGCTTGATCGCCGAATTCGTTGAAATCCCGTACAAAAAAACGTCCGTGCACGACGACCTCAGCAGCCGAAGGGATAGAATAAGAGACGGGACCTTCTGTCTCTTCGTTTCTCAAGGCGTAGTTACCGAAATCTTTGTCGAAATCTATGAATAGTGACAGCAGTCTGCCATGGGCTCCAAAACTCCGAATGAGCACCGTAGAGGACCAGATGGTACGGAATAGAGCTAGGTGATTGTGATTGTGCAGGATCCTTACAGATCGAGCAGAGTCAGCAGCTAGTGGAGCTATCATTGCCTCCAACCCCCCTAAACCGACCTCCGCCGATGGAGTTATTCACAGCGTACTGGCGGGTGAAGACGAGGACGAGGATGGCGACGAGGACGACAACGGCCGCGGGACTGACCTGAACACCAAAGATCAGTCCAGCACTGGTGAGCCTGCTCGTCCAATGATTACGCGTCTTGATTCTGACAAGAATAGGCAAGAAAAAAAAGAGAAAGAACAAAAAGAACAGGAAGAACAAACCCGTCGATGGACAGCAAACAAGTCCTCCGAGGGTTGCACTGGCCGGTCTATTTCCCGCTCACCAGTATCCAGAAGGCGAGATCATGGAATATGCAGTCAATAACCGTAACCAATCGCGTTCCACGGCTCAAGAAATTCGTCACCTGTCTATGGTAGACACTATGGACCCTGAGTTCTTGACAGACTATCGCCAGGCTGCTGAAGTCCATCGCCAAGTCCGCAAGTACGTGCAGGAGATTGCAAAGCCGGGGATTGCCATGAGCCAGCTTGCTCAAGATATTGAGGACGGCGTTCGAGCCCTGACTGGTCATTCAGGTCTTCAGGCCGGAGATGGTCTGAAAGCTGGCCTAGCATTTCCCACCGGGCTCTGCCTGAATAATGTCGCCGCGCATTGGACCCCCAACCCAGGCGCGAAAGAAGTAGTCCTTCAGTACGACGATGTATTGAAAGTGGATTTTGGCGTACATGTCAACGGCAGAATCGTTGATAGTGCCTTTACCGTGGCCTTTAATCCTGCTTATGACAATTTGGTTGCGGCTGTGAAAGCAGCTACAAATACCGGGATCAGGGTAAGTAGGAAGGTCTACACAATTTTTCTTAGGCTAAAAAGTCGCCGCTTAGGAAGCTGGCATTGATGCTCGTATCGACCATATCAGCGCGGCGATCCAAGAAGTAATGGAAAGCTACGAGGTTGAGCTCAACGGCAAAACCATTCCGGTCAAAGCGATGAGAACTCTTACCGGGCACAATATCCTACGCTACAAAATCCATGGTGACAAGCAAGTCCCCTTCGTGAAGACCAAGACCTCTCAACGCATGGAAGAAGGCGATGTGTTTGCCATTGAAACGTTTGGCAGCACTGGCAAGGCTTACACCAGAGACGACGTTGGCATTTACGGCTACGGACGGAATGAGCACGCGAGTACGGCTGGGCTCCACCTTGGGTCGGCCAAATCGCTCCTGAAGACTATTGATCAGAATTTTGGGACTTTGGTCTTTTCGAAGCGCTATCTTGAACACCTTGGGGTAAAAAACTACCTCCTCGGTATGAAGTCGCTTATCTCGAACGGCATCGTGGAGTCTTATGGACCTCTAAGCGATGTGCCGGGCTCGTATGTTGCGCAATTTGAGCATGTGAGTACGGAGCACCATTACTGAAATTAGGACATTTAATAGGCTGACAAGGTTGTTTTGGATAGACCATTTTACTCAGGCCTAATTGCAAAGAAGTTATCTCACGAGGGGCGGACTATTGAGAGAATGGTGGGAAAGGTGTGGATGACTTGGATATAAATTGACCTCCTGGAGTTTTGCGATGCTTATAGTTCTTTGTGCTTTGTCGTTACTTCAACAGTCTCTGAAGTCACCTTCAACACGGTGTACTATGAATTTAAAATCTTTGCCATATCCACTGCGTTCGCCTTTATTCTCGCACTTGAAACGGAATGAGCATGATACACCGTAATCTGCGCCCAAAATCTTCATGGACCAGCCTAAAATGTTTTTAGTATTACTGCAGGGCGTCGTCTCAAACATGGTTGAGGCAAAATCCCTGTCCTCGAGTGCACGCTCAACTCGACCTGCAAAGTAGACAGTCATTTGAGACACCTCTCATTGCGAACGGTGGCCCTAGCCGAGTATCTCCGGTCATGATTCTGGGGAAAGACATATGAAGTGGGCTTGGTTGGAGTAATCCCCCGACGCCTAGGTGGAGTGCAAGAATGGTGATAGCTACGGCATTTTAAGAGAAGAAAGCTTTCTTGGGTCTACTTAATTGCTCTGCCTGATTACTCGGGCGGCCTCTCTTTTTGCCCTTTACGTTCTTGGTTGATCCTGTCGTTCTGTCGGGAGGCGGTTCCGGTGTCGCGTCTTTTGCAGCATCTCGGATCGTTTGTCTCGACAAACAGAAGTCGATGTGGGCGTTGAATGTAGCATCACTAGCTTCTTGCGGTGTGGAGCAAATGGGACACGCCCAATACTGCGCGGGCGGCGGTGGTTCTTCATTTTTAATGGCGGCTTCCCGGCTTCCGTCATCCGCTTGGTGTTCCTGGCTTAGTGCTAGGACTTCATTCATGTCATCTTGCCTTTCCTGCCTAGCCGCTTCTTCAAACTCGGCCTCTGGCCATTTTTCCCATTCTCCCTCGTCGTCAACCACTCGGTTCTCATTGATCCCGCTTATGTTAGGTGCAGGAGGTCTTCGAAGTCCGAAGAAGTCGATGCCGCTCTTTTTCGTGCTTACGAGATGCGTAACACGTAGTCCCATGAGCCGCAATCTCATGCCCGGTATCTCTTTCTCGAGCTTAACTAGCATAGGCAGTGAATATTTGTAGAGATCCTCGGCCTTGTTGATGGCACCGGGAGGCGCCGCCTGACGAGTTAGAACCTCGTACGTGTGCAGTTTAACCTTCAGACACAAGGTTCGGCCCTTGAAGCTCGTGCGAATCAGATCGCCTTCAAGTTCTTCGGCAGTATGCCGTAGCTTTTTCCTAAGTTCTTCAGGATCACTCATGTCTCCAAAGGTACTTTCGGTGCCTACGCTTTTGCGTTCATAATCTTCAGCAGGTTGGATGTTAGTTCTACCGAGGCCAAGGTATATACGCATAAGAAATTGAAAGCCTTTGTCTCCGAAGAGCAAAGATAGGTATCCTCGATACTCGTAGATATCGCCGCATGTCGAGACTCCGATAGCACCGAGTTCACGCTCAAAGACTCTGCCAATCCCATTGACTTTGCGAGTCGGAAGCACGCGCATGAAGTCCATGATTGCAACACGATCGTTAGGGACCTTGAATTGTCCGTTCGGCTTGTTTTTGTTCGAACAAATCTTGGCGATTGTGGCATTCGCACCAAGACCTGCGGAGACGGTAATTCGAGTTTCCTCATGGATCCGAGTTCGCATCTCTTCAACAACTTCCCACGGGTCTCGATCATGCTCCGAACAGTAGGAAGTAATGTTCAAGTATGCCTCATCTAGAGAAGCAGTCTGATATTTGGAGTCATACTGAGCAATGATAGTCCGTACTTCGTTTGCCTTGGCTATGTACTTGTCGAAGTTGAGAGGCAGACAGATGAGCTGAGGGCAAAGCTTCATGGCAATAAAGCCGGCCATACCACTGCGACACCCAAATCGACGCGCATGATAATTGCAAGTAGTGAGAACTCCTTTGCCAACCGCGAATGGGACATCCTTGAGTTCCGGCCTGTCAAGCTCTTCAACAGCAGCATAGAATGCGTCGCAATCAACGTGGACCACGGTCTGGGAGAGGTCTCGCGATAACTCCAGCTCCATTATGTGTTCATCTGCGCGTCGGGTATACAAGGACATATCCAGTTTGTCGAGCTGTCGCTTGCGTGCCAAAATACGCTCTATCTTTTGTGTAAGGCTTTTATCCTTGGCTTCCTCGTTGTTGAAGTATTTAGATCCTTTTGAGGCATTGTAGATGACTTCCGAGACCTGAAGACATATCTCAGTAAGCGTAGCTTCAAAGGCAGCGAGTTACAATACCTTTGTCTGATCGACTCCATCCTGACCGGACTTGGTCAATGAGGGTCCCAATAGATGATATTTGAGCGTGTCATGTTCATCATTTGATTTTTCTGCTCGGCTTTCAGAAGTATGTGCTGCTGCTTCGACGGCTGGCTCTTCTGGCGTTGGCTCGTCATCTACGCCCATTCTTTGGGTTTGTTGCTGCCTTCTCCATGTAGCACATTGGCAGTCGGACTTGACACGTCCTGCCCAATTCCGCCAGGGATCGCGAGGCTGGCGCTGTGGTGTTGGTAGGGATGGGAGGGGTCGAGTATACAACGCGTTGAGGGGTGCAAAGGCGCGAAGGTTCAGCCGCCTCGGTCGCTTTCGTTGACGACACCAAACAATTCCCCTGCTTTGTATCTCTTCTGACCAATCCAATTGCAAGCAAAGTCAGCCTCCACTGCTCTGTGTCGACCACAGCACTTACAGGCTGAGAAACTCACATAAATACCTAGCTAATGGTAATTTCTACACGCTCAATCCATCGAGGACCACCAAAACACTTACATTTGAGCGACAAGCCCCCCAAATCTGCAAGGCCACAAAGCATATTGGTGTTCCATTGCGGCGCAAAAGCTGTCTTGCGTTATCAAGACAATCAGCAATATGCGCAAACACTCGAACATAGCTCGGTGATCGCCCCATTCCTTTGGAATCCTTGGCGACATGCCTGGAGATCGACCAAATCAAGCTGGCCCTGGCCGGCCTTTGATGCCGACGCTGGCTTCAAATCGAGCAGCCAAGACTCCTCTTACGCCAAAATTAGCAGTAAAGGCAAATACGATCAGCACTCCGGGGTCAAGAGCACCGGCGCCGTTTCAAAACGCTGCAACAGCAAGAGGAGGGCCCAAAGAAGAGTACTCTACACCCGTCAATGCACTGCTCAACAACAATGTCACTCCGAGATCCTCATCTCGCAAATCGCGGGTTGACAGTTCTCAGACGACCCCTACCAGTGTGTCGGGAGATACACCGGGTGGTCGAGCAAAATCTCCAAGCCATGGGCGGGTTGACGGCCTTACTGGACTGGGAATCACAGACTCGCCCAAGGTGATGGCAACGCGGCCGAAAAGCCAGATCTCGGGCCTGCGAATTTCTCCTGCTGTGAGTGCCGTATCGGCCCAGAATTCTCGAGGGAATTCTCGACCATTTTCAGAGGTCATAGATAGGGACGATTCCCCGAACTTCTTCCATGCAAACGATGTGCGGACACAGAATACTGCGCCACAACAACATGAGCCTAAAAAAGCTCCGACATTTGTTTATGCGGATGGCCGGGAAGAGGATCAAACAAGAAACGTTGACGTCCCGTCCCCAGCAATCTCAGCGGATGATAAGCCCAGAGGACCATCAAAGTTCTTTCACGCCGATGGTAGCGCGGACCAAACCCAGACATTGCCATTATTGTCCCCACCGATTAGCACCACATCCTCACGGTCGTCCTTCATTGGCAGTCCAACCCAGGCAGTTCCACCCTTGCTTCCGACTACTCAAATACAGCCTTCGCAGACCTGGGTAGCCTCATCCCCGAAGGAGAACATACACTTATCGTACCGGAAAGGCGTATCACAGATCATGCCATCAAATATCCGGGGGCAATCATTTACCTCTGCATCAGCCTCATCGACGCCAGCACTATCAAACCAGTCACGCTTCGACAAAAACGAAATACCACATAGAAGATCAAGCGCTGCCTCCTCCACGCTCTCGCGATCCCGACCCCATACCAAGACCAACAGCATGTCTTCCATCGACGTCACTCCCCGCAAACCCACCAGCCTCCAAACCTCGTCGCCCATCTCTCCCCCCACCGTCAACTCCTCCAGCCCCATCTCACCCCCAGAGCACGTCTCCGCTACGCAGAAACCCACCACCGTTGCTCTCTCCCCCACATCCAACACCTGGCCCCGCAGTCCCACCAAATCCGTCTTCGCCGACGGATCCCAAGACTCGAACTCGAACGACGGCGCGAGCCACACCGCCAATCTCAGCGAGCTCGCTGCCAAAGCACGCCAGGACCGCAAGGTGCTCGACCTCGAGATCTCCAACTCGTCGCTGCTGGCCATCAATCGGAGCCTGGAGCGCGAGATCCGGAAGCAGAGGGCCGAGCTGCGGCGGTTTCGCCGGCTCACGCGCAAGAGCTCGCTTCGGAATTTTTCGATGGCGAGTAGTGCAGCGCGGTCGAGCAGTTTTGTGCCGGTGGGTGCGGATTCAGAGATGAGTGGGCTGGGTGAGGGGCTGGAAGGGTTGGGGCTGGAAGAAGGTTCGGAGGATGAGGAGTTTGATTCGGAGGAGGATTCGGAAGAGTCGGATGACGATGACGATGATGGTGATGATGAGGGCGAGGGAAAGAAAGAGAAGGATGCGAAGAGGTTGAGGCTGGATTTGAGCAAGCACCGCGAGATCCTCGTCGATAGCCAGAAGCTGAATCAAAGCATCAAGCGCTGTGTTGGCTTCACGGAAGAGCTGATTAGTCAGGGAAAACGAGCGTTGGAATATAGGGTGAGAGTGAGTGACGTGAAACTTGGAGGAAGAGTATTGAGTGAAGATGAAGAGGGCGATGCCGACGGGCTGCATGAGGAGCTTGAGGATCAAGTGGGATTGAATGAGGAGGATACAAGGGCCACGAACGATGACTTCGACTCAAGAGATGAGATTACAGCATCGGATGGACTGCTGAGTGGTCCTAAAAGGGACGCGAACCCGAGAACCGTTTCATTCGGGAGTGTATTATCCAGCGAACTTGATGGGGTCAATACAGAGATGAGCGAGGCCGCAGAATAGATGGTTTCAAACTCCAAGGGGAAAACAGCGGGCACAGAGGCGTTTTGGAGGCTGATGATGGTGGAGTGGGAGGTCAAATTTGAGCGTTATGGTTACATCTTGGAAGTTTTACCATGTACAAAACTCTCTTTTGTCCGGGAGGAGTTGTGGCATTTTAAAGATACCCCCCGGTAGCACCAGTCTCAGCTCTTATCAGTCTCATTGATTCAGCAGCGATCAATAACATAGCATATTATACGTATGCTTCTTTCTTCAATATAGCACTAGCCTTCCTTTCGAATGATACTGATAATGTCGAAAAGACAGAAGCAGAGATGGGAGCAAATTAGAGGCAGGAGCAAAGACGGAGACTAAAGTAGCGACAAGACCAAAGCTGAAACTGAAGTTACATTTAGACATGTAGCTAGAAATGACGACGATACATAATTTTGGAGTATGGTTGAAGGTACATGTGGATTTATATGGCATCTCAAAAAGTGCACACTTTGAGGACCTGATATGCCAGAGCCTCAGTAGTGAATAAGACCAATTACCTGACTCATTGCTCTCGAGCTCATCTGCTCCGCTCGTCAGAGGTATCATCGATCTGGCGCGTACGCCATGAATCGAGCCTAGCAATGCGGTTTCGCAATTGACGTAATACGTTTCCTGAAAACGACAAAACCTTGGAGGAATTACTTCCCCCGATCCTCACGTCTTTACACACACAATTCAGTGCTCGTGGGCATTAAGATAGCCTCTCACTTTTCTCTTGCCTAGCCGCTCGCGTGTCCTTTTGACTCGAGAATGACTCTTCCATGCCTCCGCCTCCTTAACCACCGCATTGTGCGATTGAAGGCCGTACCTCGTGTTGCCGCTGCGGCTTCGCCATCTCTTGCTGAAGATTGGGGCCGAACGTGCAGTCGCTGCTGTAGAAGGGTTGTACACATCAGATTATTTGCGGTTCGATAACCAATCAATGGCAATTTCCGGAGCTACAGTCGAAGAAAATTCAATTTGGCTGGGTCATTTCACTGGCCAAGCCATCTCTACGTATATGTTTAAAGCGACTAGACAAGATTGCTTACTTGACTAGGTGACGATCAAATTAAACTCGGATACCAACCTAGCGGATACGATCGCTCTTGACTCTACTTGTGAGGCTCTGACCACCGCCGGGACCAGATCTACAGCATATCATTACGTCTGACGTTCATATGCGAGAAGAGCGACGCTTGTTGGTTTTTAAGTCTTGTGCTTGAGATATGGTTCCCATAGGTGGACTCTTTTCTGTTCTAGGCTGTCATGGTTTAATCGCAATTGACCCAGGACATACCTTGTATTCGAGTATGGTCCTCGTCCACGTAGAATTACATAGCATTACAAGAGCTAAGTGCTTTGAGACCCCGACGAACAAGAGCCTTAGTAGCGAATAAGCTCAATCACTTGATTTATTGATCAAAAAATGGGGTACTCCGTGACTAAATCCACTATGCTTGTCAAAGAAATGCTCGATCGATCTAATTAACGTGTACGCCAAGGATTGATCGAGGACCGCACTATGCACTCCTGGATCCTAACCGCGACACCGCGTCTTCTGTCTCTTTATTCCCTACTGCTTTACTATAGATTGAACGCTAGAGAATTCAGCTGAGTGGTCTGAGGGCGCTTTACGACCTAGGACTCAAAAGTATCAGAGACTCTTGTCGGACTACATCCTGATCGTCAGACACGCGCCAGCGTCTATCACTAAGCCAGTGCCACTGATATAACTTCCGCTTGGACCACTTAGGAACACAATGTAATCCGCGACCTCTTCTACCGTCGCTTCCCTTCCCAAGGGGCTTATGGCTTTGGCAAGTGCGCCCATTTCTGGCATTTGCTTCACTCGCTCCTGATGCATTGGAGTATCAACGAAAAGTGGGCATACAGCGTTAACACGGATCTGCGACTTCGCATATTCTAGCGCTATGATCGACGTCAGACTAAGGTGTAACGAAGACACTCTGGTGGACTTACCAGTGGACTTGACCATGCCAATAACTGCATGTTTACTCGCACAGTAGGATAGCATTCCCGGGAATCCAATGACCGACCCTATACTACCAAGCACTATAATCGATCCGCGACCAAGACTTCTTCGACCATGTCTGCCTTCGTAAGATAAGGGCTCCTGTTCTGCCATTGCTTTCGCCACATCACGAATGCAGAGCATGGTGCCTCTCATATTGGTTGCCATGGTCCTTTCGAAAGTATTCACTTGCAAGTCAGGAGTTGGACCTTCGGTCAAAATCTTTATGTATTGTCTTTAGTAGCGTGTTGAGTCTCGAAAAACGTGTTCTTTCAGCTTACCGCTGCACTGTTGACGAAGTAATCGATTCTCCCAAACTCTTTGATCGTTTTCTTGACCATTTGCGCGACGCTCTCTTCATCAGAGATATCGACTTTAACCGCCAGCGACCTATATTCTGCATGGCTTGCAATTTTCTTGCTTTCCTCCTTAGCTGCTTCGGCTCCCGATTCATTGAGGTCTGCAAAGACGACTGCTGTTGCGCCCGCTTCGGCAAAACAAGCGGCACATTCTTTTCCTATCCCCGAGGCCGCCTTTCTCAAATATAGAGTCAATTACGTTCGTCGGACGTTCTTGAAACAACTTACGCCTGCGACAAGGGCGACGCCAGTTACGCCTGCCATTGATGTTTCCACACTTTCGACGAGCTGGGCGATGTTCAAATGAGGCCTTGAGTACGGCGGGAAGCTGCCAACCTCGAGTCGGTGTAGTGAAGGCGTAAAGACAGAAGCAGGGACGCGAGGTGGGTATGAGTCGGAACGGGTTCGAGGCTGCTCCCCAGCCCTCTTCGCCAGGGCAAAAGGCAACCATTGCGACACTTAATGCATTTCGCATCATCGTCGATTTCGGCTCACTGACCAGGAAACCTTCATACCCAGGCAGCAGCACAGTGGCACGCTGATGCATATCCGCGGCGCGTCAGCTCCGAATGCAGGTGAGGTTCTGAGTTCCGACTAAACTAGTTGCCGCTTACCAGAACCCCGGTACGGCATGGGTATTAGCAGATCCCATCCCTCTCAACCCTCTCATCATTCGTCCCGGGACCTGGATTGTCACCGACTAGGGTACAGTAGGGCTACCGAACCATCAAGCGGTGTTGAATAGGCAATGCTCCCGCCTCCTGCCTTTCAATTGTGATCAGTTCTAACTCTTATCCATGTACCCGCCGCTCTAATGCATACCTCCGGAATGGCACGCAGCATGCTGCATGGGTCGGGCTCTTCGAACGTGAAGCTGACCGGCAAACGACTTTCTGCTCTGACCCGCATCTATCCCTTGTGACAGTATGCGATTTCTCTGCCTCCATGGCGGCGGTACCAATAGCAGTGTCTTCAGAATGCAAACTTCAGCTATTCGATATGCGCTTGGTAAAGCACATATTTTTGAGTTCGTAGATGGGAGTATACCAGCGGCTCCAGCTTCCGGTATCTTGCCCTACAGAGTCATATCTCATGCTATGATTCTAATTCACTCTAGGCATCGAGACCCTGGCTTCCTTTGAAACCTCAAATTATTACGAATATGCGGATAAGTCCAGCTCTCAAACCTGCTGCAAAGCAGTGACGGATCTGAAGCAGTATCTCGATGACCACGGTCCATTTGACGGTGTCATGGCTTTCTCCGAAGGTGCCAGCCTTGCCGCTTCGCTCTTGATCCTCCAGAGCGTAGGCGCATTGCCTACGGATGGAGGTCAACCTTCTTTCCGATGCGCCATTTTTTTCAGTGCAGGAATTCCCGAGAATTTGTCAGAATACTTCCCGGAGTGGAAAACTCAACTTGAGCGAACCCTGAGCAATGTTGAAGGTTGCGGGCCAGTCGCAATACCTACGGCTCATATTTGGGGCAAAAATGATAGCTATCTCAGACTCCCCACTTTTGGACCGGGATTGAGCAGGCTGTGTGGCAGTGAGCTTAAAGAGGTATATGTACATGATCTTGGACATGAAATACCGGGTGCGAGGTATCCTGATGCGATCGAACAAATCGTCAGAATTGTGAAGAGGACGATGCACAGGGCGGAGAGTCTTCCGAAGGCAACCGGTGCTGCCCAACAGATGGCCGATTACCTTGTTTTGTGAAAGCATGAGTGCTACAAAATGCGCGATTTGATACCCGGCTTTCGTGCCTGGCAAGGGATCGCTACCGGAAGACTCAACATGGGTCAAGGTACACAACGCTTACTAACTTTGTCCCAATCATCAGCCGTACTCATGAGTTACGAGTGCCTACATGAGGCATAGAATGTGGTGACGGTCGATTTTCTGCAGGACGCTGCAGATCTTAGCTCAACCGACGAATGCAAAGTGCGCGGCAGGTGACCTATCATGAAATCATCCCATTGTCGCCTTGGTTGCCTCTCCAATGGAGTAAATCCTGGCCATTGACTACGCATCTTTCCTTGCCGAACAGGATGTCTGCAGCCTTAGCCTATCTATGACTCAAGCTGTCTGCGGGCTAGAAGACTTTCTGACAAATCTTTGAATTTTTTGATTCTTCCTCATTTTACTTAAAAAGTTTTCGCTTCCTTCCTTGCTCCTACGCTTCATTTCGGTGCATGTCAAGCATGGCAAGCATGGCAACGTCTTCAGCACTTACGCCAGAGCAACTTAATGCTCTTCTGGATGGACCTTCTCTGCAACCTCCGCCTGGTGTGCAACCAAACTTTACGAATCCTCCAAGCCTCTACAGGACTGGGATTGGAATCCTGATTGCTTGCGATATCGTTGCTACAATCGCAATTTTCATGCGTGTATACACCAAACTTGCCATCATCCGCCAGTTTCGAATTGAAGACTGTAAGGCTTTCCACTCCATGATCATGCTTACCACTGACATGAGGCAGATGCAATTGTCATAGCATGGGTGAGCCGTGCCCAGACACCATAATGTATCCCCAACTTACAATACCTAGTGTCTTTACGTCCCTCTATCTGCGACATTCTACGAAGCAGGAAAATTTGCACCGGGAGTACATCAGTGGGATGTTCAACTCAAGAATCTCGGGCCATTCTTATATGTTCGTTGCTCGGACCAGGGAGGAACCAGGACAATGAGACTGACAATTTTCTCCAGCAACTCTATGTTTCAGCCCCTGAGTACTGTATCGTCCTTATGCTTGTCAAGGCGTCGATACTTCTGCAATATCTTCACATATTTGTGCCCGAGAAGGCTGGCGCAATGTACTGGACCTGCCATGCCCTGATATCAGCGAATGTTCTCTACTATGTCATCACAGCGTTCGTTGAAATATTTGCTTGCAACCCTAGAGAAAAAGCCTGGGATCCGCTAGTGATGACTGGCCATTGCGTGAAGACGGTAATTCTAAATGTCTCAGCGAGCAGCATTAATTCACTTTCGGATATCATTCTTGTCATTCTCCCGCAGATCCGCATCTGGAAATTGCAAATGTCCACGAAGAGGAAAGTGCAGATTTCACTCATTTTCTTCATTGGAATCTTGTAAGTCGCCTCTTGAAGTTCGCGGGATGTCAGCTAAGTTATTGCAGTGCTTGCATCTTCTCTCTACTAAGGCTTGTTGGGACAGTCAAGCTGCTCTCAAGCCAGGACACGACCTACCATATTTGGGTGCTGGGGTTTTGGACTTATCCCGAAGTAGCCTTGGGCATTGTCGCCGCATGCCTCCCCGTCTCGGCCAAGTTCTTCCAAGGCTTGCAGGAGGGCTGGCTTTTTAGCAAGATTGGATCTTCTTTGACGTTGCTACTCAGCGGCAGGACAAGATTGAAGGAGTCGAATGAACGCCCAAGTAGCTGGCCGCAAAGTTCCCCGAACTCGTGGCCACGCCGCGCAAAGGACTTACCGTTGGTTTCGTTTGAGGATCTCCCGGCCGGAAAGCCTCTGGCCTGGAAGGGTGCACCAGTGGCATCTCGTAAATGCTCTGAGGATGAAGTGATGGCACAAAGAGATGATGGTCACCGTGGATACTACATTATGCAAGACAATTATCCGCGGGAGGTGGTTTGATCAATGGCTGCTTGCTCTGGATTGGAGAAGACGACTCTGGGTCTAATGCTCGCTCGGTATCCCTCTTGTCATGTTTTATCCGTCTGCCATGTAGATTGTACCTTCAATTCGGTTCTTCTTTTGCCATAAGGTCTTTAGTAGGCCACGCCAATAAGGTCTTAGATCTAAAAGGATTTGCTTAACACTATTCCGATGTCAATGGCCCCAGGATTTCTCTGCCCGAAAGAGGGAGGCGCCGAGAGCTCAGCTAGAATCATGAGAAAGTGGGAACTCCCTTACGGCGTGTGCAGACGCTAAGCTTAGGTAGGTAGCCAGGCACGCGGGTGACAGAAAGTTGATACACCAGAATGTCTAAACCGATGCAGCTGGAGCGACAGGGTTGAACTACGGACGTCAGGGAGTACACCGAAATTAACTTCACAGCCACAATGGATATTTTTCTTATTAAAATTTATAGATAATAGAATTTATCACTGTAATTGTACTACCGTCATTTTTTAGAACCTGATTTCTATTCGTTGCTCTTAAAAGATATAGATTACAAAATCCGATTTTAGTGTACCAATCTTTTCTGTCACCCGCCTACAAGGATTGTACCTAGTCGAAAGCATAGAATGCGGCACGAACCTCCCCGATCCTGCCACTGTGCCTTGATTGAACAAGGCGCCGATTTGCGGCACAGTAGATTGCTTCGGTGAGTGAGAGAATTCGAACAGCTTTGGAAGATGTAGGCACGACTGAGACATTGGCTTAGTATCAAAAAAGGATGTGACCTGTAGGATGTTTGGCATAGAGAACCTTAGCGAGGAGTACCTAGCGCCACTCATGCCTATCAGCGCTGCTGCTGGGAGCTGCATGACTCGCCCAAGCGGGACCGGCTCCTGACGGCACACGGATCGGGACGACTTCTGCTGCTGTTCCGTCACTGGAGAAATTCGTGCCACCAGCTTGAAATCGCTTTTGCCTTCGAGATGGCGGCGGTGGCAACGCCGCATTACATGCGGCAGTCCCCCGAATCTGCGACGATGGCTGGAAATAAGATGCGATCTAGCATGGACCCGGATGTAACGCGTGGGGAAAAGCTGCCTTGGACAACGACTGGGCGGGACTGGAGGATGGAGAAACAGGCGCAAATAATTCTTCCCCCATCCTCTCTTGCAAGCAATCCCTGATAGCCAGCTATCTCTGCGGGAGCCAAACGCAAGGGCTCTAGCAGTGCCTTAGAATGAGCCGCAGCCAGCATCCGGATACTTACCTATTCGAACAAATTCACAGTACGATCGATCGTCGTACCCAAAAGCGCAAAGAGAATACTCCAGAGTCAAAGGCAACATCTATGGAAGAGACCATGCAACCGCCGAAATGTTCCACTAATGCTGGCCAGAATGTCTCCACGGCCCTCCAGCCGTGTCTCGAAATGACCATTGCTATCCATTAGCGGCGGGAGCAAGCAACCCAATTCCACCATCGATACCACAACACACTGCTGCCTTCATTCGTTTTCCTGTACGGCAGGCATTTCCGTTTTGTGGCTTGAGAGTCCGATGCATGGCATTCACGTACGTATTGTAGCTGAGCACCGCCGCTCGAGTACTCTGGGGAAAGAATGGCAGATCTGCACTGTTTTCTACGTCGTCCCTGCTTTAGAGATACGTTGACCTATGGCAAGCCGGTAGATCGCAGGCGCCTTGTTTCGGTCGAGCTTGGCTGTACCACAATGTCTCGGTACTCCATCAGCTCTAGCCAAGGGTGGCGGACTCCTAATACTATCGAACCTTGAGGTAAATCTGAGAGGTAAATAACTTACGGCGCCATTGCCGTGCCGTTCTCCTATCATAATCCCACTCCTCTGTTTTCTTCGCAAGATTCACCGGCTTGACGTTCCTTTTTGCTCAAACCTTGGAAGAAATTTCATTTTGTCTGTCAGTTTGCAATTGGAGCAACCTGGCCTCTGATGCTTCCCAATTGCTAATATCTTACACTCCTTCATGAGCTCGAATAACTGTCGCCCTTCTTTGAACCTCTCGATTATTTTTACATTGATTAAGAGGCATTAGAGCTCTTCTGTGTTCGAAAATGGCTGGCACAGTAAGCCCTATCGCCATTATCGGGTTTTCGGTCAAACTTCCTCAGGAAGCAGATACTTCGGCCTCGCTCTGGCAAGCTTTGACAGACAGGCAGTGTCTAATGACAGAATGGCCAAAAGACCGCATCAACTTGGATGCTTTCTATGATAAGGATGAAGACCGAGACGACAAGGCAAGGAAAACCGCCATCGTACGACAGGATGGGGCGACTGACCATGGTACTAGTACTACGTACCCGGCGCACATTTCTTAAAGGAGGACCTTGGCGTTTTTGATCGCCAGTTCTTTCGGATGTCGGCAGTCGAGGCAATGGCCACCGATCCCCAGCATCGAATTCTCCTTGAGGTGTCGTATCATGCTCTCGAAAGCGGTGAGTCATATCCACTGCACGCAATTGATTCATCGCACCGCTAATATACAGTATGAAGCGGGCATACCCATGGAGCGTGTTTACGGGAAACGTGTGGGAGTGTATAGCGGCTCAATGTCAGATGATTACAAGCACATAGTCACTAAAGACCTCGAAACGACCCCAAAATATGCGGCCACTGGTGTCTCCTTGAACATGATCTCGAACCGCATCAGCTGGTTTTTCAACTTCCACGGTCCTAGCATCACAATGGACTCGGCTTGCTCAAGCAGCTTGATGGCGCTTGATTTTGCTGCGCAAGGCCTGTGCAATGGTGATACAGATATGGTCAGTCGATCTGGTATTATGCATAGAGCTGGGAACTAATTCCGTCTAGGCGCTCGTTACCGGTAGCAATATCATCCTTGCAGTGGAGTCAATAATAGCACTAATGAATCTTAATATGTTGTCTCCTGACGGCCGCTGTTACAGCTTCGATGAGCGGGCTAATGGCTATTCCCGGGGAGAGGGCTTTGTTGCTATTCTACTGAAAAGGCTTGACGACGCAATTAGAGACGGCAACACTATTCGAGCCGTCATTAGGTCTACAGGCTCTAACTCAGATGGCCATACGTCCGGCATCACACAACCGAACGGAAATTCCCAGGCTGCACTTATCCGCGAGACTTATGCAAAAGCCGATCTGGATATGTCCCTTACACGCTTTTTCGAGGCACATGGGACTGGAACTTCGCTCGGTGATCCCATTGAGGCGGAAGCCATTGGAAGTGTTTTTCAAAACTATCGTAGTCCCAATGACCCGCTGTACATCGGCGCCTTGAAGTCTAATATTGGCCACATCGAAGGCGGAAGCGGACTCGCTGGCCTGGTTAAGACGGTGCTCACACTTGAGAAGGGCATTATCCCCCCCAACGCAAATTTTCGACGCCTCAATCCCAAGATTGATGCAGAATTCATGAACCTGGCGTTTCCTACTCGGTCTACGCCTTGGCCAACAAGAGGTCTCCGAAGAGCTTCAGTGAACTCTTTTGGCTTTGGTGGTTCCAATTCTCACGCTATCCTAGATGACGCATGTCATTTCCTAGAATCTAGGGGAGTACAAGGCATCCACTGCACAGATGACGTTCCACCAGTTTCGAACACTAACGACCGAGTGAACGTGTATGCAATGAACGCTACTAATGGATCGGCCCATAGCCGCTTTACAAACAACGAGGGCTCTCCACATCTCCAAAATCGCACGTCAAGCCCGAAAAACCTGCTCCCACTCGTATTCACTTGGTCAGCGGCGGACGAAATGGGCATAAAGCGATTGGTGGAATTGTGGAGTACCTATCTTTCCGGCAAATCTTTTTCCACTACGGACGCTGAGCGCTTCTTCCTTCAGCAAATAGCCTACACCCTTTTCTCTCGTCGGAGCAGTCTCCCTTGGAAGGCATGTGCGCTCATTAGTTCTGTTTCCGAAGCAGCGCATCTCACCGAGCAAATTTCGCGCCCTGTTCGATCTAAGGGTGATGGTATTGACGGTAATATCGCTTACATTTTCACTGGTCAAGGCGCACAATACAACAAGATGGGAATATCCTTAATGATGTTTCCAATCTTCAGGAAATACATCGAGCTATTCGACAGGGAACTCATGCGCCTTGACTGTGAGTGGTCGCTCCTGGACAAGCTCACTCAGGATCAATTTTCCCAACAGATACATGAACCGCGGTACAGTCAGCCGCTTACTACAGCCTTGGAAATCGCGGTGTTCGAACTATTACAAGAATTTGGTGTGAAGCCTGCCGTTGTCGTCGGCCATTCCTCTGGAGAAATTGCCGCTGCTTATGCAGCAGGGGGAATCACTTTAGCATCGGCATGTAGAATATCGTATCACCGTGGACGACTTGCCAGCATGCTCCAGAGCAAGGGCTCCGCCTCAGGAGCTATGCTCTCTATTGACTTGTCAGAAGAAGAAGCCGCGGATCAGCTTCGATCAATCATTTCTGGGAAACTCACCATTGCTTGCGTCAACAGCCCTTCGAACGTGACGATCTCTGGAGATGAAGAGACTATTGATACGCTGAAAGCAAAGCTTGACAAGAGACAGATTCCTGCGGTAAAGCTCAAGACTGGTGTTGCGTACCACTCTTCCCACATGAACTCAATCGCGTCTGAATACGCTGAGTGCATACATGGCCTCGAACATGCGGACGCAACAAGTCGCGGTAGGGAACGACCTATCATGGTATCTTCAGTCACCGGCGAAGAAGTCTTTGACGCCGAAATTCTGAGCTCGTGCAAATACTGGGTCGATAATATGGTGAATCAGGTCAAATTTTATCAGGCGTTGCGTTACATGCTTGCGACGTCGAGAGGTGGACAAAAGCTCGGCTCCAAAAGCCGTCTTGCCCCGATTTCTTACTTGATTGAAGTAGGCCCTCATCCAGCGCTAGAACGGCCAGCTCTTCGCACGATCGAACGAGACGCTCAGCACGTGAATGTCAGGTATTCTTTCGTGCTGTCCCGGAGAAAGTCAGGTCTGGAGACAACAGTAGAACTTGCTGCGCAATTGCACGCATCTGGTTACCCCGTTGATTTGAACAAAGTTAACCAGATTCCCGACAACGCGAGAGATCGGCCGCTGCTCGACCTACCATTATATCCCTTCAATCATTCTAGGAGATACTGGTACGAAAGCAAGGTCAGCTTGCATTCCAGACTTAGAAGCTACGGTCGCCACGAGCTTCTTGGGGCGCCCGCTGAAGATTGGAATCCCTTGGAACCGAAATGGAGGAAGTTCTTCAACATCAGTGAGACTCCTTGGATCGATGATCATAGAGTGAATGGGAGGCCGATCTATCCTGCCTCCGGGATGATCGCTATGGCCCTTGAAGGCGTAAGACAAATTTCAGATCAAAGCCGTTCGGTGTCAGGTTACGAGATCAGAGACACAACATTCACAAGTCCAATCGCTCTCGACATCGAGGATCGAATTGAAGTACAGCTCTCAATGCGGCCTATCAAGCATACTGTGGGAAGTGCTGCTGCCTCGTGGGAATTTCGGACCTATGTCTGTCATCACGATTGGCAGGAAACATGTCGTGGGGTGATCAGGGTACTTTATAGAAACTCTGAGAACGATAGAGTTGGGCTACAAAATCAGGCCGACATTGACTATCAAGAAAAGTACGAAGATGCTCTCGCACGTTCCACAGAGCAAGTAGACAAGGACCAAGCCTACCAACATCTGGAAACCGTCGGGCTCGGCTACGGACCAGCGTTTCAAGTTCTTAGCGACCTAGCTTGGGACGGAGGTAAGGGTGCTGTTGGCAAGATCAAACCGTTTGAATGGACGCCGGACCAGTCACAGCACAATCGTCAAGATCATCTTGTGCATCCAACTACTCTCGACGCCGCAGGACAGATGTTATGGATACCAATGACCAAAGGGGCCACTCAACCTGTGAATGGCGCCGCTGCGACACGCATTCGGTATGCCTGGATCGCAGCATCCGGTGCGGCTTTTCCTCACACTAGGAGTTTGAACTGTTGCACCACTTCCGAATCGAAGGGCTTGCGGGGCACGGACTCCTCAACATTCGCTCTGGATGAAGAAGGAAAGGTGAGGTTGGTAGTCGAACATATGGAGACTATATCGGTGTCCGGCAATGCAAATTTAGAGGAAGACCCACCCAAGAAGATCTGTTACCGCATGGACTGGCAGCCGGACCTGGATCTCCTCCCCCAAGAGCAGCTACTTCAACTTTGCAAGAACCGATTTCCGAGTAATGACCAGCCAATTGAATATTTTGATACACTGGACTTTGCTTTATACTACTTCCTTCATCGAACTCTAAACGAGATATCGGATATCGACACCTCGCACCTCCAGCCACATCTGCAGAAATTTGTCTCCTGGTTGCGGATGCATGGCAACACCCAACATCGCATTCTGCCTGGGCAGCAGGACGATTGGAGGGAGCTGATGAAAGACGTCGCTCTCGTGCGATCGAAGCTCTCTATCCTGCAAAACAATCCCATTGGCTTGTTCTGGGTTAAGGTATGTGGTAATCTGGGCAGCATCATTCGGGGCGTGATGAACCCCCTCGAAATCATGTTCCAAAGCGGTCTCGCAGAAGCATTCTACCAGGTGAGCTGCGACAAGTTTGTAGGCTGCAAGCAGCTTGGATGTTTCTTGGAATGTATGGCACATAAGAATCCGAGCATGAACATCTTGGAAATAGGTGCCGGCACCGGGTCCATCACGCCGTATATCTTGGCACCCCTCACAAAGGCTGATGATGATAACGGCTTCCCCCTATACGCTCAATACACATACACTGACCTGTCTAAAGCTTTCTTCGGACAAGCGGAACAAAAATTCGAGGGGGTGGGCAAGATGCGATTCGAAGCCTTAGATATCGAGCAGGACCCGTTTACGCAAGGCTATTCACCGCACACCTACGATCTGGTAATTGCGGCCTGGGTTTTACATGCAACGCGCAATCTCGCTGCAACTCTTCAGAACGTGCGAAAGTTGCTAAAGCCGGGTGGCAAGCTTATCCTCGTCGAGCTAACGCGGCCGGACGTTATTCGGATTAATTTAGCCTTTGGTGTACTCCCCGGATGGTGGTTGAGCGCTGAAGATTATCGAGAATGGACTCCATGTGTGTCTAGAGAAAAATGGCATGAAGTGCTCGTAGATAATGGCTTCTCTGGAGTGGACCTTGAGCTTTTTGACTACGAACACGAACGGTGTCACGAGAATAGCATCATGGTTTCCACAGCCGTGGAACAAGAAACCATCTCGCCTTCGGAGGGAAAGACCTACATTGTGTATCATGCAGACCATCCATTACAGACCGAGACAGCGCAGATTATCCGCGAAACATATGCCAAACGTGGTCTCGAGTGTGAAGGGGTGCCAATGAAAAGTCTTGCAACTTTTGACGCCAGCAAGAATGATACGCTTCTCTTCATACCTGAGCTTGTGGAACCCTTCCTCTACAATCTTAATGGGTTGGGCCTGCAGAATCTGCAGCGCTTACTACCCACCGTCAAAAAAGTCTTCTGGATAGTAGCGCAATCTTCAACAGCCACTGCAGGACCACGGACCACCCTGATCCGTGGGCTTAGCAGAGTACTTAGCACCGAAATCAGCCACCTTCACTTTGCCATCGCTCTTCTCGAGGGTCACGGGCATGCAGAAGCATGGTGTCATCAGATCCTTAAGATCGTTGAAGCATCTCGGAGTACCGGCGATCAACGTGCGGAGCTGGAATACGAAGAACGACACGGAATGCTCTTCATTAATCGGGTCAGCGAGGCAAATTCGTTAAATCGGATCATCCATTCGTATAGCCACCCAACCGTCGTCAACAAACAGCTGAAACTAAGCCCGCCAGCTAAATTGAATTTCCCTATTCCGGGCTCTCTCAGGTCCTTGCAATTTCTTGAAAGTATGGCAAGCTCATCAGAGCTAAAATCGGACGAGGTTGAGATTGAGGTCAAGGCGATAGGATTCAGTCACCGTGATCTTCAGGTCGCCCTTGGACGATACAACGACGACGTCATCGGAGTGGAATGTTCTGGTGTGGTGTTACGGGTTGGGTCCCATGATCAGAGCATACAGGCCGGCGACCGGGTATGCGCTGCAGCTTTAAACTGGGTACAGACGGTCGTCCGTTGCGACCGCCGCCTTGTAGCTAAGATTCCTCCTGAGCTCTCGTTTTCCGAAGCGGCATGCCTGCCAATTAGCGCTGCTACGGCTTTTCATGCGCTAATAGGGACGGCAAATCTGCAGAAAGGCGAGACTGTCCTGATCGACCGTGGAGCAGGTGCAGTTGAGCAAGTCGCCATTCAGATAGCTCAATCGATCGGGGCGGAGGTCTATACCACTGCGGAGTCGAAAGACGGGCAAGAATTCCTCAGCACTTCCTACGGGATCCCCGAAGACCACATCTTCTACACTCATAACGCAACTCTTGCGGTAAAAGCATCTAGGTTGACCGAAAGAGGCGCCAACGTGATTATTAGCTCTTCCTATAGCGAACGCCTTCTCGTAGAATGCGTCGCGCCCTATGGTAGGCTCATTGAGCTACAGAAGAAGGAGATGAATCCCAGCACTGAGCTTCCAATGCTGGATTTGGCCAAAAATGCATCCTTCACGAAGATCAATCTGGAAGGTATGATTATAGATCGACCATCATGCTTGGGGAATCTTGCGGCAATGGCTTTAGACTGGTTTGTAGTCGGCAAGCTACAGGTACCTTCATGTCGAGAGTTCCCGCTCTCCCAGATTGAGGAGGCCTTTAGACATTTGCAGGGCTCAGAAAGCAAGGAGCGGACTGTTGTTGCTTTGTCTCCCACAGACGTTATACCCATGCTTCGTCAACCGAGAGTATCCTATACCCTTGATGCAAAATCTACTTACCTAATTGCGGGCGGTCTGGGCGGAGTCGGTCGAATCGCTGCCCGATGGATGGCTCAACGCGGCGCGAAGCACCTAATCCTCCTTTCGCGGTCCGGGCAAGAGAAGCCGGAGACCATCAAACTAGTCAGCGAGCTCAAAGTCCAGAACATCGAGGTGGTCACGCCAAAATGTGACTTACGTTCATTCCGAGAACTAGACCAGGTGCTCAAGAAGTATGGCAAGTCTATGCCACCCATCAAAGGATGCATCCAAGCAACGGTCGTCCTCCGTGATTCTGTGTTCGAAAACATGTCCTTCTCAGACTGGAACTCCACCATCCGCTCCAAGACCGACACATCGTGGAATCTACATCTCCTTGTCCCTTCCTCAGTGTCTTTCTTCATCATGCTGTCTTCTGTTTCCTCCATAATGGGAAACCCCGGCCAATCGAACTACGCATCCGGCAATACCTACCAAGATAGTCTCGCGCACCATCGCACTCGCCTCGGTCTCCGTGCCACATCCATCGATCTCGGCTGGCTAGAAAACACTGGTGTTGCCACACACGCCAAACAAGTCGCTCGATCCAAAGCGAAAGCCGCCGACCTCGTCAGCATTGCGCCTGGTGACCTCCAAGCCCTCCTCGACTACTATTGCGATCCCAGCCTCGAGTATGACGCTATGGATTGGAAAGTGCAGCCCATCATCGGTCTAATGACGCCAGCCCAGATGCATGCGCAAGGCGCCGAGCAGTCTGAATACATGAACCGGCCACTCTTTCGCATCCTGCAACATTCGACTACCTCGTCATCAACGCCCATCTCGGCCTCCTCCAGCCAGCCACACTCCTCCAACTCCAATGACCCGGCTCTCTTCCTCGCCGCAAGCTCTGCAGCCTCCGCCTCCGAAGCCACGAACATTGTGCTCGCGGCGTTGTTGGAGAAGCTCGCCAAGGGACTTAGCTTGGGTCCCGAAGAATTCGATCCAGACAGGAGGCTGACGGAGTACGGTGTGGATAGTTTGTTTGCAGTGGAATTAAGGAATTGGTGCGCGAAGCTATGGAAGGCAGATGTGTCCGTCTTTGACATCACGGGCCAGGACAGTATCAGGATGCTGGCGGATAGGGTGGTGCGGGGGAATGAAATATGGGGCAAGGCAGGGTGGGCAAAGAAAGATGCATGAGAGCTATTGGGATAGAAGGAGATGCTGAAAATGCGGAAATGCGAGTTTTTTTGTTCATTACTTTCGACTCCTTCTAATACCTTCTCTCCAGATGTGTCCATTGTGCGGGAGTTGAATGTGCAGCAAAGAGATTCTTAATTTTGTGCTTCAGGGATAGTTTCCGTAGGTAGATTCTTTGCTGTTCTGGCCTGTGAGGATTTGATCGCGATTCGCCCCCTTGTTATGCCGCTGCATCCATCGTCTTCCTGGAATCGAGGCTATCCTTGCTTTCATTTATTCGCCGTAGAGACGTAAGTGATTCTCGTGGATCTTAAGACTCTACTGGGAATTTCAATATGCGACAGTCTGATTCAAGAGATTATAGTAACAATTGATGCGGCCAGCGCATCTTGTATTCTGCGGCCAGCGCACTAACTCTAATCTTAAAAAAACATTATAACGAATGGAATATTTTGGGGGGAGTTATCTACCAGAGCATCACCCCAGACACCAATCCTAATGGTTCAACCCCCAAAAGCAGTCACCTCAACATGACTATGAGGGGCTGCCTGTAGAGTTTTGTGTGGCAAAGTACTGGATTGCGTTGAATGGCATAGCCAAGCCGGGTGTCAGGGCGGAACCGTTGTACGGCAGCGATGGCGTCGGAGGATCGTCAGGAGGCGTGTTCTCCGGTGCAGGATTGGGAGGTACCTTGTTGAAGTATGTGCCATCAGTTCGATTTACCGTGGGATCCAGGAAACCTTCAGGTGCGTATGCTGGAGAGTTTGCTAGGACATCGGCGGAGACGTTGTACCCGGTCAAGCCATTGTAAATCCCGCAGTCGTTGATTGCATGACCCGGCTCCTTCAAGCTCATGGCCTTTTGGAAATATGATCCAGAGGCAAAGAAGGAGTAACTGTCTGCATTGATGATTGTGTGCGGTTTACCTTTCTTGTTATCCCATTTTGGAGGATTCCAATTAATCTTGCCGCTGCACCCATTCTGGTTGGCAAGCTTAGCTGCTGGGCAAGCGTAGTAAGCAACGTCCTCAACTTGTTCGGCGGCTATGATCTAGAGTTGCCCGGCGTTAGAGGACCAATGACTAGTTATGCGGACTATCACTTACAGGGTTTTGGTGCGTGAGTTCATGGTAGATTGTGTGTCCCCATGCCATCTTGTACTCGGAAGCATTCCAAGCGTTTCTCTTCCCATTCTTCATGTCGTGTAGGAGGTATTCCACGGAATATTTCTCTTCAAAGAAGCGGGGGCAAAGAACAGTATTGTACGTATTGTAGAACCATCCTCGGCTGATCCAAGACCTGGCAAAGGGGGTGATCTTGGGACCCTTGGGATTGAGGGGGTTTTCTACTTTCGGGCAGCTCGTCTTTCCTGGATAAGTGTCTCCACAATAGATGTCAACCACAGCCTCGGGAAATATCCAGTTGCCATGGTGGATCTTTTTCTCGTTCGAAAGGATATCTATCGAAGTTCTTAGTATCGGATCGATGTGACTGCATTCTATTCTCGGGAATGGAATTGGCAAGCTTACTCTGGATCTTCCAGAAATTCTCCGACTTCTTGGAATCCGAACCCATCCAGTAATTCATGGCCGGTTGCCATTCGTTGTCACTATCCCATTTCTCGGCAAGATCAGCCATTGCTCCAGCATCAGCCCATGCTTGAGCCTCAATCTTTTTGAGTCTGTCGTCCTTATTACAATTGTAGGTCCTTCGTCTCTTGACAGCGGTATAAGTGGGTTCTGACGCAGATCCGGTGGAGTCAGCCCTTACGTGTACCTTCGCCTGCGAAGGCATAGGCTTTGCGGCCACAAAAGCCAGGCACGAAGCCAGCAACGCGATTGTGCTCAACTTGTGCATGGCTGGACAGTGGAGGTAAAAGAAAGAGAAAAGATACTATCGAATTAAATTTAGTGCCAATCGACCAGCGGCTACAGAAGCTCAAAAGAGATAGAAGGGAATGTGTGTGGAATGAAAATTGTGTATGGAAATGACGGATAATGAAGACATATTTAAATTATCATGAAAAGCGATCGACTTGCGTCTCTCTGACAATCGAGTCAAGATTGACGAAATCAATGTACATCACGACGATGCAGATTTCAGCTCGAAATTCGTATAAGCCGAAGGATGCCGGCTGATAAAGAGAACAGATTAGAGAACGGCTATTCTCTTTGATGAGTTCTCATTTTCATGCCATCTGGTATGGCCCCCTACTTCGCCAGCTCATGATCTCACACTTTCACACCTTCACGTACGTCATTACAGCAGTACTCAGCAGTTCTCTGGACACTTGGGGTCTGCGCTCGTTGAGCGAGTATAGCTTGTTTCGCAGTGACATACTAGACCTGGGGGAATATCGGGTTCGCAAGATACACAGTGGCTCTGCGGTCGTCGCACGGTCCAATTGACATAATCATTCTGTTGCGATTTGCGAGGCTCGTATCGGGGCCCAGACAAGGCCAATCATGAAACAGCAGACAGCATAATTTTGGCCATCTAATTCAAAGTTTCGACAGATTGTAAGCAAATTTAAGCATTGACGTGGCGAAGGCCTTCCCGAAGAATCCGACTGCGATTGCCGTTGCGGTACTTCGTACGAGTACGAAGTCCAGAGTATTATGTAGGTAGTGCTGAGGCTATCGTTCCCGCGTGGGGGCGGATAGAGACGGTTGAGCGTAGCGGCCACAGTCTCAAAACCCCACTTTCGCCGAAAACCGAATTTTGTACTTCTCACCAATTTTTACTAGCAAGCTACAAATTCGCATTTTGGCGTAGCGCAAAGTTAGCAATTTAGAAGAATTCTATTCTAGATAAATATAAAGCTATTTATATACCTACAAAATATATATATAGTGAGAATTTTGTGATCTTGTCTATTTTTTATTTTATCTCAATTTTTTTACTATTTTGTTGAATCTAGACTTGTTTGTCTCGTTTATTCAAATCTATCTATTTCGAGCGCCGATCAAAATATATAATTAGCTCTACTCTAAACGCTTGATTCGCCGCCGATGTTTTAGAAGCCTCACTATATAATAGCAAAGAAAAACTATTTTCGAGATTAATAATAAATATTGCTCGCTTAATTTGCGCTATTTTATCTACAATAATTGTAGCTTAATTTATAGCAAAATAAAACCGTAAACACAAAAATTTATATCTAGTCTAAAAAAAAATAAAAAATTTAAATTTAGAAACAACGCGTTTATTAAGTGTCTAGTCGACTATTAATAAATAATATTTAAAAATTAAATTTTATATTTATTTATTGTTTTGATATATTCTATATTTACTTTTTTGTCTTTTTTATAGCTTTATTTTTTAATTGTTGTAGCTATTGTAAGAAAAGAATGCGGCCTAGAGGTGAAACCCTTATAAACTTTTAATACGTTCTAAGAAGTGGCGATAGAATAAAACAACAACGCGTATATAGATATTTGAACAAATAAATAAAACTCAATTAATTCGATATTGCTTGTAATTAAATAGATAAAAAAATAAAAAATAGAATAAAATTTATATTGTCTATTTATATTGCTATCTAATAGAATACACAATTTGACAATATAAAATAAAAAGAAAATAATAAAATAAAAATTTAGATTGCTATTATAATTATCTAATAACAAAACTTTTCTATTAGCAATATTATACTCAAATAAACAAATTTTTGCTATTTTATTATATTTTTTTTTTATTTAAATATTTGTTTTATAAATACTAATTGTAGTCTTTAGATTAAGTTTTTTTTTTTTTTTATTCTCAAATAGTGTCTCTAATTTAGAAAATATTTCAAATTTTTAAATAAATTGTAAAATTTGCGTTTATTTAATTGTAAAAGATTTTTTAAACTATATTTATATTGCTATATTTTTTCTATTTTTTTTATCTATAATATTATAGTTTTGTTTAAGAACGCAAAAATTTTTTTTTTTTGCAATAATAGTAAAATTTTATTTTAAATAGTTTTTTTTTTTATTGTTTTTTATATTCGATATACAACACAAAATATTTGTTCGATTCAATCTTAATACGCAATAATATATATTCAAAAAATATAAAACAATTCTTTTATAACAAATATTATTTAAATATTAGTTTATTTATATTTATCAACAAATATATTTAAAATAAAACTAAACGTATTAAAAATAATAGCAATAAAAAATATATATAATATAATTCTATAAATATTAGACTTTTTAGACAAAAAAATTGATTTAAACGTCAAATTATAATAAATAATAATTAATTTGTTTTATATTTTTATTTTTTGAATAGCAAACAATTTATAATTAATTTAAATATCGCAAAACCAAAAAAAAATAATATAATAAATACAAAAAACAATAATAAAATTATAAAAAAAACAAAAATTCAATATTTTGATTTAATTTTTTTTATATAATATTGTTTTTTTTTTTTATTGTTATTAAATTTATAAATATTTTTATTAGTATATTATTTGAAAAAATTTTTTCGATTAATTTTTATAATAAAATTATTTTTGACTAAATTATAAAATTCAAATTTTTTTTATTATTTTGCTAAACAATTGTATATACTAAAAAAAATTAACATATATTTATTTTTTTTTTTGTTGTCAAAAAAAGCAATATTTTAAATTTTATATATTGTATATTTTACAAAAAATTCTAAAAATATTGTAATTAATATATCTAAATTTTATTTTGTTTTTTTGTTAAATATATTTAATATAATAAAAATAAAAAATAAATCAAATATTATAATTATTATAAAATATAATATAGTAGAAATAATAAAAAATATTTTAATATATTAATTATTACGAAAAATTATATTATATTATGCAAAATTATTTATAATTTAATTCGTTATATTGCTTTCAAAAATAATATTAATATATATCGAATTTTTTATAAATTAATTTTACAAAAAAAAATTAATTAAACTTTTTTAATATATTTTAAAATTATTTAAAATAATTCAAATTAATAATTTTTTTATTTTTTTATTTTTTGTATTAATTAAACAATATTTTTAAAACTTTTAAAAAAATTTAAATATTTTAATTATTTATAGTAATTCAAATATTTATATTGTGATAAATTAATATATAACAATATATCTCAAATTAATTGAAAGAAATAATAAATTTAGCAATAATTCACTATTAATTTAAAATATTTTGGTTAATTTTAAGTTTTTTTAATTGATTTTATTTGTTATATATTTT
>JAGFMW010000131.1:0-30511 GCA_021030935.1 Astrothelium subdiscretum
TTATTTTTGACATTTAATTATTGTAATAATAGCCTAGCCTATATATTGTGCCTTTACCTGCCACCAGCAGTTGTTATATTCTTTATTTAATTTTAAAATATATTAATATATATTATTATTAAAATTTTATATTATAAATATTGCAAATTAAAATAAATATTTAAATTAATTTATTTATATATTAATGTTATTTTTGAAAAAAAAATTTTATAATTCAAAATTAAAATACAATATTTTTATTAAATTTGTTATAAAAAATAGAAATTCTAATTATTGAAGTTATTTTTTATATATATATAAAATATATTATAAATAAATACTTAAATAGTTATAGAATATTTGCTAAATAGCTATTAAAAAATTGTAATTGCAATAAAAATATTAAATATTTTATTTAAAATAATAAAATCTCTAAAAATAATAATTTAGCGTTAATAATTTTAATTGTAAAAAAAAATTTAAAAACTATAAATTATTGTGCTTATATTTTACAATTTAGATTTAGTATTGATAAATATAAATTTAATAAATTATTTTTTAATAATAAAAATAACACAAAAAAATTTAAATTTTCAACAAAAATTAATTTAAGAATATATTTATATTATAGTAAATATATCAAAAAATATTTTTAATACAAAATTTAAAAATATTAATAATTAATAAATATTTTATATTTATATTCGAAAAAAATTTAGTAAATATAATAATTTATAAAAAAAAAAAATAGTAAAAACAAAATTATTTTTTTTTACTCAAAATTTAAATATAAATATTATTACTACAAATTGAGCAATTTTTAAATAAAAAAAGCGTTTAATAATTTTTTATATATTTTTTCGAAAAAAAAAAAAATTAATTTTACTAGAAATTTGCTATATATCGCAAATTGTGTTTATTGTAATAAATTTAAATCGAAATTTATTTTATAATATTATATAAAACAAATTCTAAAAGAAATAATTTGCAAAAAATTTAAACAAATTTAATATCTCAAATTACGTCTCAAAATAAAACAATTCTTTCTTTAAACCAATTAATTCGAAGGCTATATAATAATATAGCTAGCTAGATTCAGAACGGAACCATGCAGAGACTAGGTCTAGTGCGCTTATGTCATCGTTCCTTCCCCACACCGTCCCTGATCGCCGAATAAATTGAAATCCCATACGAACAACGTCCGTGCGCAGCCGCCTCAGCAGCCGAATAGTCGGACAGAGCAACGTACTTTGTACTATCCTTTGTAGACCATGGTTCCGACGACTACGACCAGTGCAATTAGCCACGAGAAGGCTAGCTTCCTTGAATTACTCCCAACACTCGCAGCCAATGGTCGTGCTGTGGTTTCCAGCCCAGCACCACTTTCCCCATCAGTCGTTGAAACCATTGTCGAGGCTCTCGTACCATCAACCAGAACGAGGCCGTGAGGCCCCTCGCTCAGCACCTCCCCGTCTGTCGTCACTGCTGGACCCCCCAGAGATAGCGTCTTCCCATCCACCACTATGATCCCACTTCTCCCTAGCTCTCCATACGCTGTCAATACTTTCCCATCAGGGGCAGTGAAGATACCTTCTTCTATCATCTTCGCGGGCGCTGTGATAGACGAAAAAGCAACGTCGGCAGTTCGAGAACCATCCACAACAACCAGTCCTTCAGATGCAGCGCTTACGGTTTGGCCGTCGACGATCTCTGCCGGTCCGCCGATGGATAATGTATGACCGTCGACTACCTCGAGACCCTGTTGACCGCCGGGCTTGAAGCCGGTGACGAGCGAGCCATCAGCAGCCGTGAAGATTGCTTCCATGCTCTGTGGCGCTGGTGTAGTATCTGCTGCGCCTTGGGCGGTCGCGAAAGGGAGTGTTCGCGTATGATGGCCGTCTACAATGATCAGGCCATCTGTTCCCTCGCTGATGGTTTCGCCGTTCGGCAGAGTCGCTGCGGGACCGTCGAGGGAAATGGTTTGGCCGTCTATGACAAGGGCACTGGGGCGGGTGGGATTATTCGTAGGAAGGCTCGAGAACGGTATAGTCGACCGGCCATTGATTATCAGACCCGCAGTATCCGCTCTGACAGTTTCACCGGATATTGTAATTGGAGCACCACCGATGCGTAGTATCTTCCCATCAATGAGGATGTTCCCGCCGTTTCGTATCGCAGTAATTTCCTGAGAGCCTACAGCGAAGCTAGCTCCTGAAGCACCACTAGACTGGAGTCCGACGTCATCAGTGGTTGCTGGAATCTTCGTCATCGATTTTCCAATCTTAACATATCCATCTGCTGTGACAGATACGGGTATATTGTTAATTGTCACGGTGGGATCGCCGGGACCAAGAACATGTCCTGCGACAATGACGGTGTTGCTTCGAGAGGGATCTACGAATATCGGCTGATTCCCAGCGAATGTGAAGGCCGAACGGGAGACGTCTTCTGAGGAATTTGATTGCTCTGCGTCAGTACTTCCTGCAGGGCTAGAAGCTCCTGCAGCACCTTCACCAACCAAATCATTGGCATGCGAATTTTTGCTACTACCAGTCTTTGAGCCCTCCCCAGATTTTGATCCGTCGGTATCCGCAGTTCCACCCATAACAGAAGCAATTACATCCCCAGGTGATCTCCCTGCTGCTTCAGGGTCCAATCCTCCACCTGGCCCAGACACTCCGCGGGAGCCAGGGTCAGCACCAGAGCCGTGGTCAGAGCCAGAGCCGGAGCCGGAGCCAGGGTCAGAGCCAGAGCCAAAGCTAGAGCCAGAGCCAGAGTCTAGAATGGATGCGATTGCTCCGCCAGGTCCCCAATCAGAATTCTTTGGACCTGGATCTTGGTCTGAACCTACACCAGGGCCAGAATTTTGGCCACTGCCGTCCGGAGGCGTTGTATCAATGCCAGATCCAGGATCTGAGCGAGTGCCGTCGCCAGAAGAAGCGCCGGCACTCCCTTTTCCCGGATCAGAAGGGTCTCCAGAACCGCTATTAGAACCCGTCGACCCAGGATTGGAGTCACTACCCCCATTTCCAGGACCTGCGCCGTCTCCGGAGCCTGCGCCTGGATCCACCGATCCAGGATCAGAACCACTAGCCCCGTTCCCCGGATCCGAAGGCTTTCCTGGGCCAGGATCTGGACTTGGCCGATCAGGATTAGAACCACTACCTGGATCAGAACCGCTACCTGGATCAGAACCGCTACCTGGATCAGAACCGCTACCTGGATCAGAACCGTTACCTGGATCAGAACCGCTACCTGGATCAGAACTGCTACCTGGATCAGAATCACCTGGAGAGCCACTAGAAGGATCCGTGCTGGGATTGCTACCAACAATTGTCGAGTGTGGAGGCGGTCGTGGATCTAGAGCACTTGTCGGTGGGATAGAGATGGCTGTCGGACCCGGTGCAGGAGGAGTTGTCGCGATCGGAAAGCTTGTTGGGACAGTAGTAAAGGTATTTGCAGGACCAGCTGGATCCACTGCAGCCTGTAACGCGTGTGGAGGATCGAATGCGCCGAACATAAAGGGAATACAGGTCGCCCAAGCAGAATCCAGATCGGTGACTTGGGGCGGAATAGAGAGAAACGGAACATAGTCGTCTTCGTAGATTGTATTGCATCCAAAGGTATCACATTGCCAGCCTTGGTCCCATGCCATGAGTGGTATGGGAGCATTGAGATTTGACCAGTCAATTGGTGCTGGAAGATCGTACATATGGCCGTACATTGTAGATACGTCCGCAGAATTGATAGGTAGGATTTGATTGGTTAGAGACGGCCCAGGAGGTCCCCCCTGATCAAGTTGTAGAGTCGTCAAATAGTCAAACGAGTAGTAGACTGTCGGGGAAGTCAAAGTGTGGCCATCAAGGACTGCGGTGACAGGTCCAGGTGCAGACGGCATAATGACAGAACGACTTGCAGAGCAAACGGGGAACCTGGATACAAACCCATTAATGCTAGAAGCTGTCTGATTGTGAGCTGCATCGAGATAAGGATTTGGACAACTCGAATCACAGAGTGATCCGACAACTCTTGCTGCAGGCCAGTATAAGAGCCGTACGGTGCCGCCTTCTACCTGAACAACGTATTAGTTGATGACATCAAAGCAAGATTTTGGAGCGTGGTACCAAGCAGGTGAACTTCTGAGTGGTAGAACAGGGCGTCCCATAAGGTAATGGCAGGCCACTCATGCTTGCAAGAATGCTGCAGTCACTTTTGGTGATAGTACATGCCGGAGACGCGTAAGAAAACGTTGCCGTTGCGGAACTGAAGGTTGACGTCCGGCCATATGTAGAGCAATCATAAAGAAATTGTGACCCATTAACGCGTGGTACGCCGTCACAGAGAGTATAGGTGCTTGTGGCAGCTGGGTTGTCCTGAAGAATGCCACACGATGTCATCGGATAGACGATACTCTGGGTTTCCATGTGCGCAGAGGCATATGTATCTGACGCCGCAGCCCAGGCACCCGAACTCATGTAGCATTCCCAAGCGTCCACGATTTCATTAACATCTATTGAAGTCGATGTCGTTGATACGTTTGTCAAAGCTTGGGTAGTGTTTGAGATGATCGTTTGCCATGCTTTTGATGAGTGATTAGACGGTTTAAGTGAAGCTGGTGTCACAGGTGCGCTCGTGGTTTGATTGCTCGAAACTGATATTCCCAAAAGCTTCGTGGTCTCGTTCCCAGGTCCGTTTATAGTATTCGTGAAAGTGCCTGGGCTAGGAGTGACCGAGCCAGTGGTAGCACTGGTCTTGCTCTGCTGGCGCGTTCTATTGGATAAAAGGTCCGCTGAAGAAGAAGAAACCGGAGCCTGCAAGGCATTCTTATCAACGGATGCAGTAGACTGGAGAGTAATCGGCAAGGGAGACACCGAAGACATGTCGATCGAGCTTGCCGAGGTCCCTCTAAATCCGGCGTCGGTAGATAAGTTAAGATCATGGTTCCCATTGCCGCTATGACTGCTATCTACGTGACTTTCTGTTGAGCGCGATGTGGTCAAATACGTTGACGAGACCGAGGAATGGAGAACTCTTGGGTTCGTCGAGTTGTAATGCTCTGGTAGCGAGAATAGGGTCAGAAAAAGATATTCGGCAGTAGCAATTGCAGATATTTGACTCTGAAGTCACATACCATTATTAGCCCGAACAAGAACTAGAGAAACCCATATGAACAACAGCCAGGCTATAAATCGCTCTGCCATGGTTTCAAATATGTACAACGCCTTACGAGGAAAAGCGAGGAAATCACGTAACAACGATTAACCGTAGCATTTCCGAGACATGCAGCGAAAAATGTGTCGAAAATGACAGAACAGGCGGTTCGGCGACTTCTGCCCAAGAAATGATGATTTGATAGAAAATATGGGAATGTACGTGAAATATCGAAGACCGCCAAGTACTGGGGCCTTTCGTTGACAACGCAGCCATTATCGGCTGCAATATAGAATAGCATGTAGCTGAAAAGTGCAAATTTGCAGACCCTAATCCATGTGACCTATTCTAATCTGCTTTGGATTTAGAGGCCGCCTCTGTATACGGAGTACTACCATTCGTTTTGGCCGTTAATTGGTTTTCGGGAACCAGAGAGCGGTCGGAGAGATGCAGGCTTTTTCCAAATGAGGTTGACGTGCAGGAAACTGGGTCTGGCAGCCCGTTTAAGGCGCATTCAAAAAGGGAATCGTCGCCCAGGATTGACCTTAGTAATATGGAACAGTGCTGCGGCCCGCTTCCTGCAGAAGTCTATTGAATGAAGCTCGGCAACGTACTAAAACGCAGGGACTAGAGGCTTGGCAGCGGCTGAGCGACGTTCTTCTGATCTTGTACAACGACGCAACGCATGTTTCTTGAGAAGATTCGTTGCACCGGTCCCTTCAAAGGTATCCGCTCAGCCATACATCGGCACAGCGTGCCATATCACTTGGCTGCACCGATGAACCTTCACAAGAGACGCTCTCAAGCTCGGTTGCTGACTGCTCAGGTCAGGGCTAAAGAGCAGTGGAACTGGATGACATGCATGTCTTTTGTTTGGAGGTGGATGGATAAAGCTAGGGTGAAAGTTTGGTTACGCACGCACGGCAATCTAACCAAGTTGAGGACCCATGCTGCGAGCATTGTTTACCCGGTGCCGCGTCCGATTGGTCATGTCGGACGCATAAGGAGCTTTCTCGGATGCTTTACGTACGTACGGTAATAGTACGTATAACTTTGTCGTGAGGTGAAGAGGTATCATGGAGCAATACTGCTAGCTAATTGGGGATATCGCCTGAGTGATACCTCGGTATTGTGTTATTTTTGTCTTTGGTTTTATCCTTGCCTATTCAAGTGTGCATTCAAGCGTTTGACCTCTTTTGTTCCATTGTTGGTCAAATTCTATTCTAGTATCTTTCCATCCTACGAGAGAAGAATGTAAATCTTAGAAAAGACATATTTTCCTCATCGCTGACACTCTACGGCGAAATAGAAGGGGCGTCATCCCAGCAGAGCCAGCCTACTCTCCATTGTCCCAGCCCACAAAACAATGCCTTTTAAAAGGAAAAACAAACATTTGCTATTAAAAACCCATTGGCTATGACCGCCAGGAAGGTCGTCGCGGTCTCCCACGGTACCGCTGTAGCGGTTGCGGTGGTGCTATATATTGCGGTAGCGCTGACGATTGTCGGGGCCGGTGGTCTGGTTCATGAGACCTTTCAGGATAATCGAGCTTCCTAGGACGTTCTACCGGGTGCTCTGTGTGACCATAGGTCGGCCTGCGCGCATTTACCAGGCCCCAGCGGGCTTCACCGTCCTCTTTGGGTTCGACCTTGAGCATGTCTTTTCCCCGCTCGGCTTCTCGATTCCCGTCATGTGCATCACGAGGCTGAGTACGGCTCGGGGAGCGATTCGGTATCGGAGGAGGGGGATCGTGCTCTGGATGTCTTAGTACCTGCTCCCTGGATGGTGGCGCATATTTCCGATCTCGAGCTCGATTACAAAGACGTGCATAATTTTCGTCTCTTGCTCTAGAAAGATTCGAAATAGTCCTTGAAGATGGTAGGGCTTGCTCCGAAACCGGCTGGGATTGGTTGTGCTCTGTTGGTCCCGGCTCATCAAGTGCACTGGATGCTGATTCATGGAGACCTCGAGCTTCATCCCGCCCCCATCTTGTATTCATGAAGGCCTGAGGAATCTCGCGACGAAGTGATGGCCCAGGAGGATCAGGCGGCCTGTGCGTAGTACCATAGTAGCAGTCCTCGCAGTAATCTTCACCGTCGTAACGGGGTAACGAAGACGGCATATTTGTTTTGGGTAGCCTTTCTTGTGATGGCATCTTATATATTTCGATCGCCTTTAGATTAAATCCTAGCAGAGCCTGAACCTGGAGATCTATTAGACCGCAACTGGTGTACAAGACGTGACTGTTTATGTGGACTGACAGTAAGACAATGTCTAGAGATAGAGATGTGACTTGGCGATATTCATTGTTTTCGTGAATGAATGAAAAACAGCGTCTTCTTTATCCGTGGTCTTTGTCAACAAAAGGTAACGATGAAATAATGCAATGCGCAAGCCGAAATGAGATGTTATCAGAACCCTGCTCATCGTCATACACTACCCTTTCTTTCATCGGAAGAGTTGAGAACCTAGCAAAGCGTTTAGCAAACGGAAGCATCAACCCTCTCCGTTCAGGACACGACGGCTCTCTATTTCGTCTTCGATTTCGTGGACTAGCATTGGTATTTTTCTGCTTCCCCACTTCTGCTGTTCTTCGAGAACAAAGCCCTCCACGCTCAGCATCCCGACTACCAAAAAGCCAAGCTCTTCTCTATCGACGTCAAACACCTCCCACCATTCCGTACCTGGCAACTTGATATCGGCTTCTCGTGCTGCCAGATAAATTGCAGCAGTAGCCAAGCTCGACGGTTGGCTCGTCAGGTATGGCAGCTGGGGATTCAATAAAGAGGTATTCAAGTGTGCGAACGCTCGTCTAGCGACGTCTTTACCATTAGGTTTACCAAGGACGTCGAGCGCCTGGAGATAGTTGACACATAGTGTATGCGGGGTCGCAACATGTATTTGAAACCCCAACTTTCGGAGCACCTGCGCCTCAGTCCTCATCAAAAGACTTCTTGACGCCTGATACGTTCCCTCAGAGACATAATGGGAGGCGGTATCATAGTCAACAAAGCAACTCCGTAGATCGTCAAAGCTTGAAATACTTGACAGCAGAAGCGCATAAGCATTTACGATGCTTCGAGGTGATTTAGGTAAGGGAGAATTTTTAGCGACGAGGTAGAGCGAGGCGGCTGAGACATCCTAAAGCGATGAACCAAGGCTCTGACTCTAGAATAATGCCCACTTACTTTGATACCAAATTCAAGCATGCTGCCACCCTCCCCGAGCCAGAATCTACAGAAGATGACAATGGCTTTGGCAATGACATCCTGAGGGAGTCTAAGGAGAATGCCAGCGGCCTGGGTTAACCGCGCACCTGCGTAGCGTAACGAGACTTCAAGATCCAATGGGAGGCCGTCAAGTTGAGAATTGGAAGCTGTCAACTGTTCAGGCGTCGCCAGCGGATTGGCTAGATGTGATAAGCCCGTGACAACTGGCGCCATGAGGTTGCGACTGGTATGTTTTCTTTGTTTGAAGGTCAGGGTTTGGGAGAGCAACGGGCAGCAGGGCAGGGCGGGCGGATGTCGGACTTTCGCTCAGTTCCTCCACGCAGCGTTCACCACACACCACAACCATCGCGAACTATATCATACCGAAGCGATATCTTGTGGCAAAGAAACGCGGATCTCGGTCTATCGGTCATCTCTGATTGCTTGCATTTTTCTGTGGAGTCTCGGATGTTGGTGTTTCCACTCGTTATATTGGAGGGGCCCCTGCCTGTCCCGCCCAAAACCTCCGCGTCCTTCGTGTATATGAAACGAATCATTTCCAGGGTGGTGAGAGGGTCGTCATCTATCTCTCGCGATCGGGCGTTTCGCTGAGCTATAATATCCCTCGCTTTTAACTGTTCACAATTTTTCCGTCCAATGCTCTTCGTTCGTTTCTTAGCGGGGATGTTTACCAGCGATAGTAGGATCAAGAAGCAGCCAGTCGACTCGTAGCCGACGTCGCGAAGGCATAGCCAGCTTGGAGTCTCGCCAGCACAGGTAAGGAAAGTTTCCGGACTAGCGGTAATTTGGTTTCACGCAATGCGGTCATCACTAGTAAGGATGGTATATAATTAAGAGCTCCTCTCCCGCTCCATTTGGCTTTGTATCTGTACAGGACACCGTTCTTGGGATCTACTCCAATACTACTTTCTTTCTCCACGGTCGGTGACCGTAACGTTCATTCGCTTCTCAGTCATTCCTTTGTGCTATTGCACTTTGATTTCCAATTCGAGAACCAACTGCTCTCAAAAGACCGCCCCATACCACCTTCACCATGAAGCAGACATCAACCATCCTCTCCCTTGCGGGCTTTGTGTCCATGGCATCAGCGCATGGTTTCATTACTTCTCCTGCCGCTCGTATGCCTGGATCTGCTATGCAGGCTGCCTGTGGCCAGCAAGTGTACAACAACCAAAAGGCTGATAACTACGGCAACATCCAAGGAGAGCTTCAAGTTGCTAACACTCAGTCCGACTACAACGCCGCTGCATGCGACATCACTCTTTGCAAGGGCTACAAGTTCGCCGACAACTCGGCTAATATCCATTCTTATACGGCTGGCCAAGTTGTTCCCATTAAATTTGATGTCCGTGCTCCTCACACCGGTACCGCCAACGTTTCTATCGTCAATACCAAGACCAATACTGTCATTGGGCAGCCGCTCAAGAGCTGGAGCGTCTTTGCCTCAAACTCCGCTCCCATCCCCGCTGCCGATACCAGCTTCAGCATTACTTTGCCCGATGTTAGCTCTCAGTGCGGCACCGCTGGCGCTTGTGTCATCCAGCATTGGTGGAACGCCGCCAGCATTGACCAGACTTACGAGTCTTGCCTTGACTTCACCATGGGCGCTGGATCTGGAGCGGGTGCGGTTGTGAGCTCCGCTGCTCCATCGTCTTCATCTGTATCCTCCGCGGCCGCCGTTGCCTCTACTCCTGCTACTTCATCTGTCACCTCAGCTGCCGCAGCACCTACATCTGCCGCAGCCGCCACGAGCGATATCCCTATCTCAGCGGCGCTCTCATCTCTTGAAGCAGCCATACCAACAAGCCTCCTCACTTCAGTCCTCCCTACCGCCATCCCTACTGGCACGGTCAGCAATGACGCTCTGCCAAGCGAGGGGTTGCCTGCGGGCTTCACCCTCCAAGACTTGCTAGACTGGTTTTCGTATACCATGAACAGCCTGACGAGCAGCTCCAGGCAGCACGCCAGGGCCCTCCACGCGGAATAGAAGCCTAAGCATGCCGCTTTTCTGTGTTAACGTGGTTGTTGGGCATGTTTGGAATACATGTTTGGAATACATCTTTTCGAAGGGACTCTGGATGAGTTATTACAATTATGTGTAGATATTCAATTCGATTCGCAAATTTTAAGACGACGAATTCGTCGCAAGTTTCTGCAAGATTGGACATCGCATATTCGCTACTGCATACACAGTAGATCGATTGTAAAAGTAGGTGCAAATGCTGAACCATTAGTCAAGAGTCGCCTATCAATTTTAGCTTTCAAGCAAGATGAGCAGTGGGTATCTCCATAACATGTTGCGTAAACATCTCAAGAATGAGATCCCCGTTGAACGCCAATACAATGCGGTATGAACCTTTTTCAGAAGTCCTCGTCCATTCCGTAATCCTCTGTAGCACCAAAATCACCAAGTTCATCTTCCTCCCCATTGTCGAAATGGTTGGCTTCATAATCATCTGCCTCTGCATCCTCGTAATCTTCATCTTGCAGCTCGTCATCCAGTTCGTCGTCATTCTGCTCCACTTCTTCATCTTCATCCGCAAGAACGTCTTTCTCTTCCTTGTTCACATCTTCCTGTCTGCCCGCTGCTTGTGCCTCGGCTTCTTCCTCGAACTGCTCCAGACGGCTGAGTTTATGTCCCATGGAAATTCCAAGCTTTTTCGATAATTGATTTGCGTGGTCGTCGTTGTCTTCCTTTTTGGTGGGATCCAGCGTAGAGTGCAGCTCGTTTGGAAAGAACTCCATGACTGTGGCATTGTCAGTACCGGGCTGCATTGATGCGACTGGGCGTATTCAAGCGTACCATACGGTCTTGTGTGCAACTGGGGTACTCTGCGCCGATGCTTTCTGAACCTTTGTGAGGAATAAGTCGGTTGACCTTCAAACGGGTCAAAGGTGGCCGCTAAAGGTGGTTGCACCTTGCCAACGCGAACACCGCGACCCAGCACCGTATACAAGGGCCCATCGCGAATGCGGTCGCGCAATTTGCGATAGTGCGCAACTTGAATCTTTTCAATGCGCCGAGGAGGATTGGGTCGTGGGGTCTTTTCAGGCTGTTGCTCACTCAGCACGCGCAAATTGCACCAGTCCGCGGCCATAGAGGAAAGCCAAGAGGCAATTGACGAGCGCAAGAGATGTGACAATGGACAAGCGGTATGGCGACATGACAAAGACGGTATCGTTGAGAGGTGTCGAAGAAACAGCTGAGACTTACATGTGGAAAGTCGGCGGTAGGCGCACTATCTATCACGAGGTCGGGATCTTCATTCCAAGGGACCGGAACACCGCCGATTATGGTTTTCTTGGGTTCTTGGTCGTTCATCGACGACGATTTTCTCGCTGTCGAAGTTTGCCCACCTCGCGACATTTTGCAGAAAGCAGCAGTAACGAGGGGGCCCGTATTAGTGCTACCGTAGAGTAGTGAAATCAGTTCTTGTCGCAGGCTTCCTCTTCATGGCTGGAAATTTGTGGCAAGGGCGCGGAAATCACTGCAAAACAAGTTTCACAGAGTGTGAGATGCTCGAACACAGTGTGAGAAGAGTGATAGGTGATTTTTCATTCAATGGGTTGAGAAGTGGGGAGTCATAAAGCAGCCGGCCAATTTTTTGGATCGTGGGGAACCAGCATCCATTCTGTCATTCTCTGCCTTGGGCGGTGAAGCAAGTATCCTCCTTCGGTGACATCAATCTCGAAACATCAACGGCCTATTAGAAACGCAGGAATATGGCAAGTAATAACGAACTCCTGGAACAGCTCCAAAGTCACATACTAGAGGTTCAGCAAAATCCAGCAACACCACTCGATGAAAAGCTTCTCGAGTCTTGCAAAACGTTCCTCGCTCCAAACCTTGCATCAGACGCATCAGGCAGTCTCGTGCAGCAATTAGCCGCCCTGATCGCAACACTCCAACAGGATCCTGGTCCAGTAAACCATCTCCTTCTCAAGCTTCTGGAGCCGTACTCCTTTTCCGACATTCTCTCATTTGGTATTCCCGTAGACTTTGTTGCCGGCCTTGATGCTGCTGCTCAACCTTTCAACTTTCTCACACTTTCACTTCTCGACAAGGCAACCGTTACGAGTAACGATGCGAATATATTAGCTACGAAACCTGCTGTCGTCCTTGCTATCGTACGACTATGGCTCTGTACCACAGACACCGGAGTGGCAGATAAGGCTGAGAGTGTTCTCCTCGGCTTACTCAAGGCTGACGAGCAGACACCCGAACATTCTAACGAACTTACTACTGCTCACACGGGATCCGACCAAGGGCCAGTATGGAGGCGAATCTTTGGAGACAGAGATATCTACACTCTCTTCTACGCAGCCTGCAGTCTAGATGCATCCCATCCAGACATTCAACTCTCTAGAAGGCAGAAATCTATAGCGCAGGCTAGACTCCTGCAATGGTTGCCGAGAGTAGCATCGTTGGACTGGAGTATGGTTACGCGCAGTCACCATCCAGATGTCGAAGCATCCTACGGCCTGAAGTCTATGGACAAAGGCCTCCTACAATTTGCTGCTTACAATATGGTCGATTACAAAGGAGATGTCCTGTTACATATGGCCTTGATCAACTTCTACGCCGACCTTCTAGAATATGTCCGAAGGACCGATTCCGTTGGGTGGGTCATTTTCACTCTTTGCTCTCTTTCCATGATTTTTTTCAGGATGTTATACGCCCATTAGAAGAATCAACTGCTATTCTCATAGTCACAAAGAGTACCACCGCCATCCAAAGTAGAAAGAGGCTGTTATGCAGATACGCCACTCTTCAAACCCTCAGTCTTTTCTTAAGATGGCCACCAGTCCAGAGCATCATATGATTGACCCACGTCCAGTGCCACAGATCTTGCGCAAAATCAACATCACACAAGATTGTCCATGACTAATTATGAGTAGACGAGACCAATCCGTTGCGCTCGAGTTTCTCGTCACGACAGGCTTGCATGCAAGATCCTTATCGTTTTATCTTCAACCTGAGAGCCCTTCCCATGATCCAGTGGATGTATCTTTTCTCTACGGAGTTTCAGCCCGCTATTGCTCAACTTATGCAGCTTCGTTACCAGGCCACTTCCTTCGCAGTAGCACTCTTCAAGCTACTCTGAGTAGGGTATCGAGAGCCCTAGATCTTAGCCCAAGCAAGTGGGCGCGAGGAGAGTCACCGAAACATGACCTCCATGTTCTAGCATCAATTCCCCGCAAGGCGCTGTTGGCTCCGATTAGTGGAAGACCCACATGGACAAATACTCCGCTATCTCTCGTCCCGTCCAATCAGACCAATGCGGATGCACTGAATACCTTGGCGACTATCTTTCACGGGCCCTCTGAGCGGAGAGTAGTGAAATTTCCCCCGGATTCCCCGCTAAGCAACGACACAGATCCATTCATAGAGGGTGAAGCCGCGGCAGCAAGAGCACTATTTTATCTCTACCTCAGCCATAACCCTAGACTCTTTAGCGACATTGCTTCACATGCCGACACGATAGCCCTCAAAGAAAAGGCTCTTGCTGCTATCAACGTTGTATCGGCGGTGATAACTGCCGAATGGGCTCCATTGCCAACGGAGGATGAACCGCTTCCCACGGAATCAAACCTAAACGCAATGATGCCGCAACCGGCCTTAGCGACATCGAATTCTGGCGTACTTGCAATTCTCTCACCTCCATGCCTCGAGCATGTACTTCCTTACCTTTTGCAACCAGCACAGTCATTCACGAATCTGGTGGGTGGTCGAGGTGATACGGAGAGTGCAGCATACACAGTCGCGACTGCGAAATTTGATGCGCTCAAGTCTCTACAAGGGCGTCTCAGAGAGCTGTCACAGAAAGAGGAATTACCAGAATACGAAGAAATGTTGGCTGTCATTGACAAGCGTGTGAGAGAAGGCGCTTGGAGTCGTGAAGGTGAAGTGGGTGGCAGAGTCGGAACGCTGGAGCTCTGAGCTGGCTTGCGAGTTCCAGATAAGAGATGTACTGATGCTACAAAGGCATTTATCACTCGCGAATGCATGCTGTATAGCTAATACAAGGCCACTAAAGTCGAATACGGAGGACTTTTCATTACGGCTTAAAGATTCTATCCCAGGTGCGGCACCCGCCTTCAAGCCATACCAACCAGATCCACTAGATCTGTCGTTTCTTTCCTTAACTCCACCCAGCCATCACTTTCGAGCCGAACTATCTTTCCGTCGACGCAGACACGTCGCCACCTGGAATCAGCTTCTCTACCTTCAAATTCAATCCTCAGACCTTCAATTTCTTCGTAGCCCACCGATTCGTGGTGGACATGTTTACCGCCTTGGTAGGCCAAACCCATTACCTCCATGATCTTCTTGCCATCCATTGGTCCAAAATGCACGAGTCTCAATTTGCCATCCAACGGCTTGGTGTCTGGAGATATCGTGAATCCTTCTTCCAAGTTCGAAACCATAGTTGCCAAGACATAGGCGTGCTCCCGACGGTCAAGTCTTTCCCAAACCACCTCATTCTCTGGTTCAGTTTCTGTTACACTATCACTCACCTGCATATCTGTTTTCTCTTTTTGCTTCTTTCGGAGCACAGAAACCTTCCCTTGGTACCGATGTGGCTCACTTCCATCTGCGGGAAAAAGGGCCTCCTTTGCTGCCATCTTGAACCGTTCTGCACCGTACTTACGGTACTCCTCGGTATCACTGTCTGCCACCAAGCTAGCGTGCATACCCCAGCTACACACTACGCCTCCCCACAGCTTCGGTTTTTGGTGCTCATCAGGAGGCAGGGGCTCCTCCTGCGTAGCAAAAGCAGTCACGAGACGTGCTCCAGGAGAGAATATCGTGCGGAAAATCGGCATACTTTGGTGGACTCCGCGCAGCATCAAAGATAGGCCAAGGGTATGGTCCCGCGTAATCCCAATCGACTGGGCGAGCGCGTTTCCAGTACCCATTGGCAACAGGCAGATATTCGGTTTCACATATGCTGACCCCAGGCCCTCTGTTGTCACTACGTCGTGCCCTGTGTGCGCAAACACGGCATTCACAAAGTCGACGACGCCACCATCACCCGACATCAGCAAAATGGCTTGATTGACACCTTTCTGGGCCCGAGGGAGAATGACAGATGCGACGAGCTCTGCGATGGAGCGCTCGGATTTGGTGTAGTGCACAGTGTATCCTGTCCGTTCATGTTGACCGAGGTGGGCAAGCATTGGCTTGACTAAATGCTGAAAATGTGCTTCGGCCAGGCCAGTGCCGGATTTGGTGGATACAACGACATGGAAATTTGGCCAGGCAGACTCGCCCCCTCTATCGATGCGCAGCTGCCAACACGACTGTCCGCCAGGTGTATAGTCATGGATGAATTGCTGAGGAAGCGATGTTGCTATTAAGCTCTGAAATACAGTGACGCCTTTTAGCTTTTTGGTTGCTGGGTCAAACTCTGGGTCCTTGGGCGGTGGCTGTACGTAGAGAAGAGTGTAGTCCTTGGGGAGATGGACATTGACAGGTAGAACGGCGATGATATCCGATCCAGAGATGGTGGTGACATTATTAGTATCCTCGAGTCGATAACTCAACGAATTTTTGGAGGGATCACGAAGATAGTTTTCATCTCGCGTATATTTGAACTCGACCGGGTTCCCATCGACTTGACCCATTGAGCGGAGTGCAGTAGACTGTTCGGAGCCCATTGACGTTGACTGCCGCGGAACGCAGACTGCTGCCGATTACTCGTACTCTATTCAGCATCTCTAACTATTGATTTGGTAAATTTAGAAAGGAAAGAGTCATTTCCGTGGAAGATGTCTTATCACGTGTGGTAAGACGCAACCTTGACGGCGCAGTTGCGTCGGGTTCCTGGACCCTTGATCGCAGCCAGCCTCGTGTGTCTCAGACAATCAAACTTCTGCGTCAGCAACGAGGTTACATAACTTTGGCCTTGGATCGTCGCTGGATTTATCTCACAGCCTTGATGCTTTCCTTATAATTCACGTCCAGAGATCACCTCTCTATACCCACGCTCTCCGCCTACCTAGGCGACCGTCGCCGACATGAATGGCTGGGTGAGTCGACCAAGAAACCTTTCCCACCAGAAAGAAGTATCACGACGCTAATTGAACTCCTAGGGTGTCTTCTTCATCATAATCGTCGTCCTCCTCATACTCGCCGCCATCAGCTGGATAATGTAAGAAGAACATCCTCCCTCCACCTCCCATCCCCATCTGCTCTCCCAAACGAATCTCCCCCACACCCAACACCTCCTCCTCTCTCCCTCAAAAACCACCACTCTCCTAACATCTACCCTTCCCCCCCCAAACAGATTCACCCACCTCCGCGCCCGCCGCCTCGGCCTCCCACCCCCACCCCTCAACCCCTTCGCCTCCCGCTCCCAATCCCGACCCTACGCCTTCCCCCAGCGCCGGTAGCGGCGGCATCCTCTCCTGGGCCAAATCCCACATCGCCAGCTTCCGCAACCGGCGCACCGCCGGCGGCGCCTACGAAGGGACCTCGCTCGGCGACGCGACGACGCCGAGCTCCGCGCGCGGTCGACGGGCCGGGTTCGGCCCGCTGGACCCCGACGAGGCGTGGGATGCGCGGGTCGGGAATGAGGCGGATGTGTATGGGCCGACGGCGGGGGGTTACCATGAGGAGGAGGAGGAGTTGGGGTTGCATGGTAGTGGTGCGTATGGTGGGAGGGGGTATGTGGGGGCGACGCCGATGACGCCGGGGTTTGGGGTGGGAGGCGAGGCGGATGCGAGGAGAGGGGGAGGGGGAAGTCGGGAGTTGGATGAGCGGTATGATGAGGAGATGGGGAGAGGGAGGGGGCCCGGGGTCGGGATGGATCCGTTTGGGGATCATGCGGAGCGGAGCGATATGAGTTTGAGGGGGGTGAGTCCGAGGCCGATTGATACGAGTGTGGGGGCGGGGAATCGGTCGACGAGGAGTTATGGGGGGGAGGGCGATAGTCCGGGGGAGAGGAGGAGTATGTTTAGGGAGAATATGTAGGATGATCGTGCGGGTCTATTTCTCCGAACACATGGGAGTTATAGAGCTTCTTGACGATGCATTGTGATATATAGCAGGCTTTACATTTAGCAATCGATATAATTGAAAATTTTGGAAATCGATTGTGATTAAACGCCATGTTTATTGAGACACTTGAACAAGGAGTGCTACATATCTTATCCGGTAATTCTCCCAAATCTCTAGACATGGGCTTATCATGAGACTCCAGCATTTCAACTCCACCCATATTCCACGGGTTCCACGGCATCTACATAGTTTAGGGGAGTAATTCGGGTCTTACAAATTGGCTTGATATCCGTTACCAGACTGATTAAACATTGAGACGATGCGTAGGACGTGCCTCCACTGGATAGCTCCGCCGAATGCGGGGGCAACAACGGTCTTGAATTACCGCGGCCAAAGCCTCATAACAAAGCGGAGAAAGGTCAAGGCCTTCGGACACTATGGTTTCTTTCCGATTTGAAAGTTCATTATCGTTCTGTCGCTCTTGCTTTGTGACCAAAGGCATCCGCTATGGCTAAAATTCCCCCCTTTTCGGAACTTGCTAAGGGGACAGAGAATCCTCCTTTCTCTGCATGGGGCTTGTATGGGACGAATAACGTATGATTGAGAGTTTACTAATACAATCAGATATGGAAAGGATGATGAGCTGGGGACTCTCAACCGCTTGACGAAAGAAATCGTTGTCGAGGCAGCCAAGGAAATTCAGACTGGAGAAAGGTAATTAACCAGATTTCTTGCTGCTCTTTCTTGATGATCTCAAGATAAAGATTCTTTCCTTAGTCTTTTCGCGCCCTCTGAAACACTGCACCAATATATTACTTCGTTTTCAAGATGATGAGATATGCTATGGTAGAAGTGTATCGCCAATGTCTTCAACAGAATCTCGATGAACTGGCCCCTTGACGCACAGAAAGACCTCCCTATGTTCAATCGCCAAGCTTTCCACAAGAACGTGTACGACAAGCCTCCAAGATGTGTCAATGATGATACGTGGTCTTTCAATACCCAAAGTAGTAGCCAATGTACGCATGCAAAGTATCTGAGGTCGATTTCCTAGTCTAACGGAAGCCAGGGGATGGTCTCCGGCATTTTGCATACCAGAAAGAACGCAAATTCTACAATGGCGTCACAATGGACCAAATACACGCCGAAGGAAGCAACGTGCTCGGTGTCCACAGTAAGCTTATCTAACTGAAAAACCACGTAGACCTTGAGAACTTTGCTAACAGACTCCAGACATGTCCAAACACGGAATCATTGGGCGAGGCATCTTGCTCGATTACCACACCTGGAGACAAGAAAACAACCTTCCTCATGAAGCTTTCAAGACTGGTTCAATCAAGCTCGAGCACCTCAAAGAAGTCGCAAAGGCGCAAGGAACTGAGATCAAGTATGGAGATATCTTGATCATTCGATCTGGTGAGTGATAGTAGCCGTGGCAGCCTCGAGGTCTTCCGCTTGAAGCCGACTGACATGATTCAGGCTTCATGGCTGCCTACAATGCTGCATCTCGCTCAGACATCGAAGCTGTGAGACAGGTGCAGCCGCCAACTTTTACTGGTGTCGAGCAGAGCGAGGCCATGCTCGAGTGGATTTGGTCAAACTTCTCTGCTGTAGCTGGAGACCAACCGGCTTTCGAGTGCTGGCGTACGCTCTGTCTGTCCGTCCCTCCGCTATGAATACTATTGACAAAGCCTCACAGCATCTCAAAGAGAGTTTCTCTTGCATGAAGTCCTGCTTGCCGGGTGGGGCTGTCCAATTGGAGAGTTGTTCGACTTGGAGGCACTTGCTGAACAGTGCAAGAATGAGAAACGATGGAGCTTCTTCGTGACCAGCGAAGTCTGCAATGTAGGCACAGCATCTGGCTATTCGCTCTCCTGCCAACTGATCTCTTCAAAAGGTTCCCGGGGGCGTTGCGAGTCCACCAAATATTCTAGCCATCTTCTAGATCATCTCGAAGTCCTAAATACTAACACCGTGATTTTGCTGATTGAAGATTGATATCGTACATATATTCCTATACACTGAATGACTTTTAGGGTTCAAGCTCGCTACAAACACAGTGCCAACCATTCGCCATGCTAATCGTTGCTTCGTTTCCACGAGAGGGCTCGAAAGAAAAGAGGAAAAGACACATCAACGCATTATGGCCCAGATTGAATACATTACTGGGCTTTTTTATTTTGCTCATTGCCAAGCGCGATTTCAATGAGATTCTTCCCAACCATTGCTGTCTCCTGCCAACCCCGTTGTCTTCCCCAGAATCGGTCTTCGGGCCTAGAGTCGTGCAAGCTGGACTGCCTTGCTTCTTCCTCCAGGTTTTTTCTGTTGATGGATTGATTCAGATCGCCCATAGTCGGTAACTTTGCAGTTTCATTCAAGCTTTCTTCAAAGTATTGTTGCCGTACGATGTATCGCTCTCTCCGTTCTTTTTGTATCCCGGGAGAGTCTAGCTTGCTGATGGCGAGACGCACCATCCATTGGACAATGAGGAACAAGTGTTCTGAGAAAAAGATCGTGAGAAGGAGAGCCCATCCCTTGATCTCGTAGGGCGAGCCGTCCGGACCAAGACCGTTGTTGGAGAAGAGATATGTGAGAGCCGAAGTGGTAATGCTTCCGAGCCAAGTTAAGAAGGCCAAGGAATCGAGCCACGGACCAATGGTATCAGCACGCCATGGTGTAGGTCGCTGCATCTCAACGCAAATTTTGATGGCGTCAGTCCGTAGCTCTAGCCAATCATTGACAAGAAATGAGGCGCCGGTGAGAGGCCAAACTACGGAGAAGAGGGAAAGATATCCGAACTGCAGGACCATCTCCCGCAAATCGGTTGTGACGTCGTAATGGTCAAGCTCGGCCTCTTTCCGTACCCGAGTAAGAAAAGCGGCTTCACCTGGCTCATCGGTCTCAGATGCACTGGGGATGGCCCCTCCCTTCTTCGCGGCACGTTCATTTTGCATCTCCTTGTACTTCGTCAAACCTCGACGCTTCAGATATGGAACTACAACTTCCATGCCTTGATTGACAATCTGAGCAGTGACAGTAAAGTAAATGACCTGCTTGGTAAGCCTCGACGGGTTGATAACGAAACCGCTCTCAGGAGCTTGCATTTGCTTGTCGTTTTTTGCGAAAGGTCGTACCGTGAGGCTGAATATATCGAGGTAGGGAACGATGAGGCTTCCAAAGGGTACATAGACGAAAGCCGTGAGGAAAATTGGGAGGTACGAGGTAATAAAGTTGAGGATGAAAATTTTCTGGGTTAAAGAATCATCATATGCGCCTCGTGTCTCGTAATTTTCATACTCGTTAAGTTGTGTCGCAAAATTTGTGAGAATGCCGGTGAGGACAGGAAGGCCGGTAGTTAAGATCCCAGTTGGCAGGAAGACCAGAACGCTCTTCAAAGGCCCGTCGTAGACTTCTGAGATAAAGATTTCGATGCCGAAGCACGTGGCTATGAGAGTACCCAGTACCAATGCGGCAGCTATAGCAAAAGGAACCTGTAGAGATTGTCGCTGCAACCGCGTAGCTGCAGGGAAGATCTGGACTTTTTCTCCAGTCACCGGATCCGTGGCCTCGGATTCGTATTTAAATCCTTTGCGCTTGTGTTCAATGCGAGAGACATTTCGTACGCCCCATCGTACGGCAAGGTCAACTTCTTGATGCTTCCAGTATTCGACGAATATGACGCACCACAGACAGCTAACAATTGCATAAACAGGAGAAAAATTGCCAAGTAAGAGCCAAGCCGAAGCACCAAAAGCGGCCGGAAATATCAGGGCGGCAAAGTAGGATTGAGTGAACGCGAAATAGAAAGCAACCTAAGCAAACTAAGCAAACTAAATAAAAACGACGACACAACTAGTGTGGGTATTATCTTACCTTCTCGCCAAACCTGTTCCTTATTTCATCTATGTCCTCGGGCTTCAGGAACCATTGCGTGCTCCACTTCTTGATCCAAGCTTTATTATGTCTATGGTCATGTAAGGGAAAGACGGAATTCACATTCTTCCATTCGCCTTCTTTTGGAGTTATACCTGCTCCGCCAAAGGTCGTTGGATTTGTGATAAGTTGATAGATAATTCGGAGACGTTCGGCTTCGTACAGGGGCTCTTCTTTCAGAGCTTCCTCTGTCTCTCGTTTCGGCGCAGCAGCTCGTACGCCATTGATCCAGTCACGTACTCTGGAACGGTATACTTCGCCAAACAGATGTTGCTCCGACGCTACTCTCGTGAATATTAGAACAGATTGGCCATCGCCATTCCTGACTTCGGTGGCTAAGCCAACCGATGCCAAAGCCTCGACGAGCTTCTCAAATTCTTGTGCGGCTTGGGTACGATCTGCCCAGGAGATGTCAGCTCCTCGTAAAAGGTCGACTTTTGCCAAACAACTCACCAACATTAGCAAAACGATAGTGAATCACATAGTCCACTTTCATATTAACCTGGAAACCGGAACCCTTTGTGCGAGTTGGAGAAGTCGGAGGAGAAGACATAATGAGGTAGCAGATCGGGCTTGCTCCCGCGAGGATTGTATCTCAAATTAAGGAGAACGCAACTCCAGGAAACTGGTAGAAAAGTTGATGGTAATGTTGGCAGGCATGATGCCGCGATTTGGCGTGCAATGACGTCGGTGTCAACAGTCCGTGCTTAAGCTTGGCCAAGACGAGAGGACGAGAGTGGCGTGAGTGGCTGCAGTCATCATCAGCCACGACCCGAAGGTTGATTGAGGCTGAATCAAACGAAGCTGCTTTGTGGATCGCGTGATTGGACCGAACAATCAATTGATCTGCTGGTCTTGCTAAGATACTTCATCAGACCAGCGCGTCGGTCGTAAATTCTTGTGGGGTTTCTCTCGACTCGCAGCGACTTGCAAAGAGGGAGTCGCCTTGCTGCTCCGATCTGACATACTGGACGCAATCTGGTTCCACAAGGTCTCGTTGGTCTGCGTACACTCAATTTATGCCTCCTCTCTGAGATTCGTGGCTGAGGATGCGATAGCCTTGGCACCTGGCGCACTTGTGACGCCACGATTCCAGATCCTGATACCATTAGCTAGGTAGTCTAGCTAGCTAGGTATGCTCCTGAATTCCTAACCCCAATCTTCTCTTGCAGATCCAGCATAGCATCACGGTCTACGCTATACTTTACGGATATGACAAGCAAATTACACGCTATGATACGCATTGCCAGCTCCAGAGCGTTTCCGCTATTTCCAGGTCGTTCTTGTCCTCGTGATTTGTACAGGGGACCTAATGTCGACTGGAGATATATATCGCTTGGTGAAAACTGCAAAGGACGTGTGAAGAAATCAAGACAGCAGTCTGCGGATAGGTAATGTCGGGTACTATTTATGTATTTGCAATGCAATTGCACGTCATGCACGTACCGCAATGTGTGCTCGAGCTGATAACGCACGGGAGGACGTTTGCGCTGTCGACACCATCGATACGGGGCCTCTCTCGATCGGAATACGTTTGTCCTAGCCTTCAGTATTGGGTATGTTGAGGAGCGTGGTAGCCGACGTAGATGGTCTCAACTTAGACTACCTTTGGTGGACAAGCATATTTGCCGCACTCTGCGGGACAGCATTCTAGTACAGCTTTGCCAGCGACGTCCTGAGTATACGCCGTAACAAAGGAGTGCCATAGATCCTCTTCGATGCTGATTTACCCACTTCGGCTGGAGTCGCAGGCCTAGCGGAAAAAGATAGCGCCCCGGAAAACATTTTATAAGCACCAATCCGTACATCATGGGCAGCGTTTTCAGCCGATTCTTCTTCATTCCCAAGGCCACTATCACTGAGCAGAATTGCCCTGATCAGACTGGCCGAGTACACCATGTCATTGTCGCCGTCGAATGTCCGTCCCGTTAATGACGCGCCTCTAGGTCTACATTGTCACTGGAGGATATGTTGGTCTTGGGCTCGAACTTTGCAGGATCTTATACCAGCACCAGGCCACCGTTTACGTCGCCAGCCACTCCGCATCTAAAGCCACGAGCGCCATTTCGGAGATAAGGAGGGTTTCGCCAAACAGTTCAGGGCGCTTAGAATTCTTGTCTATCGGCCTATCCGACTTTTCCTCCATTGAATCTGCCGTAGATGCCTTCACAGCGAAACAGCAGCGGCTTGATATCCTAGTGAATAATGCAGGGGTGAGGCAATTTCTTCCTTGGGGAATCCTTAATCTCTCTGGAATTATCGCAGTCTACTAACATAATGGATGTGGCGTACATAGGTTATGATGAAGGGTAGCAACAACACTAAACACGACGAAACCCACAACAACACAAATTGTGTTGGGCCATCCCTTTTCTACAGGTTACTACTTCCGACCCTCAGCAGCACCGCTGCGTCTTCTCTATCGGGCAGTGTCCGTCTCCTTAGGGCCGCATCCATTGCAGTACAAGTCAACGCTCCCAAACATGGCGGGATGAATGTGGATGAGAGTGGCCGGCCAAAAGACACGAAAGATGAACTATCAAGTTATGGATAGAGCAAAGTGGGCAACGTGTTCTTGGCCCGAAAGTACGCCCAGATGACGCCGCAGACAGGCGGGGTGCATGCTGTTTTTAATCCGGGCAATCTCAGTACAGAGCTACAAAGACACTGGCATAGTATCAGTCTTTCGATAATGGTAGGTACTCCGCCATTGCTTGGTTCTTGTCACTATTATTAGATTAAGCGAGCTGTGTTCTTTCATCCTCCAATAAACGGAGCATACACCGAGCTCGGGGCGGCGGTCACGCCGGAACTGACACCCGATCGTAGTGGAGCCTATGTATACCCGTGGAGAAGATTTGGAGACCTTCCGGCAGGTATTGAAGCTTCTATGAAGTAAGCACCGGAAGGGGGGACGGGTATCATGAACAAGTTTATATCGTGGTGCGAAAAGCAGACGGAGTCCTTTGTCAAGGCTTGAAGTAGCAATGCTTGTGATATGGTACGAAAAACACCTATTGATGGTAATGTCGAGTTGCTGCTACCATCAAGAGTAGCTCTTCTTGCTCATATTCATTGGTCTCTAGCTTAGATTGCCTTCCCGTTCTCCACATGGATTTCCTCATAGCCAATAGTTCGCTTTACGCTAGCCATATCCACAAGAGCTTCTTCGTCAGGAGTCGCGAATGCGGAGAAAAATTCGTCCTCGACTAGCTTTTGGAAGACGTCCATGTTTGGCACGACGACTTCGGCGTGTCCGTCAAAGTCCAGGATTCCAGCATCATCGTGGATGCCGAGAGCTTGGACGCACATTTCAGGCGGCGTGTGATACTAAACATTTTTAGCTTTAATATTAACATGCACATGCAAGTGGACATATTCTCCAGTCAATGGAGGAATGTAGTGTGGTGTACCATACCTGGGTGTAGCGGATGATGCCCTTTTCAGCGAGCCAGCCTTTCACGAGAGTACCATGCACTTTTGACCATCGTCTAGAAGATCCTGTTACACAGTCATTCTCTTCTATTGGAGGAGATCACGTACTCGTGAAACTGCTCAACAGTCAAAGAAGGGTGTCGTTTGACGTAGATATCAAGCCTAACGGCGGACGAACTCTTGGCGCCGTCTGCACTCACGCGATTGCTTTCAGCCATGGCAGCAACGTATGTAAGAACAGGGAAGAATCCACAATAATAGGTGACAGTATGAGGCCAGCGATCGCAAGTCACTACCGTGGAACAGCTCAATAAAAATGTCTGCGAGCAGACTCAGCCTCGCCCGCCAGATGTCACAACGTCTTTACGGTGACCGGTCATCGACTCGGGCTCGAGCTGACTTCCCGGATACATCGCCGCATTAAGAAGGCTGTCTACAAAAACTTGGTCCCACCCAGGTACAAGATTTTCAAGAACATGCGAGGACGCAAATGGCTCGACATGCCAGTTGAGCTTGGGCTCAACGCATTCAAAAAGCGAGGATGTTGGCGCAAGGTACAGAATAACGAGTCTGGGGTAGTTTGCCTAATTCAACACCCCTGGTAAAAGATGTTCGATGCGAGATATCATGGGACGTGGGCACACTATTCTGTAGACTCTACGTACAAGTATATCTACAGCTGCAAGGCACGCGGGAGAATCCAATCCACAAAGATCAACCACCCTTCATTTTAGCGTCTTGATGATGTGGCCTGTGAAAGACACCGGAAAGGCTTGTTGTTGTAAAGCAACATCGAGTTGTCCGCAACGCTTTCACCTTTCTCCACACGTCGACCTCTCTAAGTTCCACCAGGGTGTTGAATGGAATGTATCTCAAGTGTCCCCGGCATCCTGGAAATGTATTGGCGAGCTTATTGATATTCAAACAAATTACAGGAACAATCTACTGTATAAGCCAGCTCCTCTTGCCCGTTTACCATTTTATTGGTGGAATGCTGCCCTGGGACAAGAACACGTGCAGGTGGGGATCAATGGTGCAGCGAAGCCTACCCAGGGAGCATAGCGATCAAGTGTTGGGGCTCTGCGCGAGGAGTTCGATGCTGGGACTAATGGGTTCTACGGAAGGTTTATGAGATTGCGCAGGCGAAAAAGTGAAGAGGCGTTGGAGGCGTTGGAAGCGTTGCTAGTGCGTCGCCAAAATATTGGTGAGACTTCATGGACTGGAGAGCTTTGGTTCCGGGAGTCTAGAGAAGAAGAATGTACTGTCTCTCATGTAGTCGATCTGTGCTATACCTTTTTCTGATGGTGGCGCAGGGCTGATACATCCCAAGGGGCGAGTAGCTATTGACGTTTCCGGTGTTATTCGTTCTCATATCTTCGGGAGGTTAAGCTTTGAGAAATCCAAGAAGGCGTTCGAGAGCCAGTGGTGTGTGGAAGTGGAAGCCGAGTCGTTTCGTTTATCCTTTTTTTAGGGGTGAGGGGGTGGAAAAAAAAGGGGGGTTGAGTTTCACTACGATATCAGTCCTTAAAGTACACAGGCGAGATGTCAAGACGCAATTGTGGCGCCCGGGAACCACAGTGAATATTACCAAATTGCAGTAAAAATTCTAGCAATCCAAGAGACTTGAGCCTGTAGACTCACAAGGAGAGACGTCCGTCATGGCGTCAGCTCTTGAGCCCCTTTATCACTGCAAGCGGTCTGCGTCGTGATCTGAGCCCTGAAATGACCCTTTACTTTCGCCCGTTCCAGAGGTGAATGGTGTGAAATTTCATCATTCTAGTTGCCATCATTGTGAAAGCGAGAACAGGCTTGCTCATCACGCTCCCAAACCAGGCTCGTTAGGGATGTCAGGGCATGGTTGCTTGAGCTTGCCAGTAAATCGGCCCGACCAGATGGATACCATTTGATCGAAGACCGCTTCGTCGTCGTCTGCCTGAGACAGATACTCAGGATATTGCTTGAGGAAGTGCTTGCGGACATCGTGAGCCATAGCACTCTGCTTTTCTGCCTCGGTCTTTTCCCCAAGCTTCTCCAGGACATGGGCATAGCGGTATTGAGCCCGTGCTACTCCCTCTTGATTCCAAGCGGCACGCTTGCGCCGCTCCAAGCAGCGATCAAGGTGGATGCTGAGCGTCTTGGTTAGCATTGACGCTAGAATGTGCTATGAACGTCCGCAGCTTGGTTTAACTTACCGAGCTTCATCGAAGTCGCCTTGCTGAGCAAGCAGCCAACCACAAGTAGAGTAGCTTTCCAGGGTAAAGTGGCTGAATTCTCCAATGGTCTTCCGCCGGGCCTCGAGGACTGATTGATTGATTTCGAGCGCCTTGTCTACCTCTCCGGCGTGCCATATGAGAAATCCGGTGATAAATCGCATCAGCTGTGTCATAGGATGCATGATGCCGCTGGACTTGACCAGGAGCTCGGCGCATCGAGTGATGGACTTGATGGACTCGATTGGCTTGCCAGCAGCCATCAGGCAGACTCCATGAATCTGATAGTACTGAGAGTACTGATATGGGTAATCATCCTCGGAGCCCCATTCATGGTATTTGTCGAGACATTTCTGCATGATCTTATCGGCCTCCTCAAAATTCTCATGCTGTACCAATCCGTACGCCACGTCAGAGTTGGTTAACCAACGTCGGACCTCATCGTCTCTTGTAACTTTGCCTTGAGGTATGGCCTCGAAAGCCTTCTTGCGTGCATCTAAGGCTTTCCATCGTAGGTCCATACTCTTCTTCCTCTCACTAACGCCTTCGAAGCTCGACATGATACCAAGAATCTGGAGAACGTTGGCACGCAGAGGATCTCCGTCTCTGACATTATTATCATTCAAGATATCAAGGGCTGTTCCCAAAGCCTGTTCACCCTCTATCAATTTGCCAGCATGCCACATATATGTGCCCATGTCCGACAGGACTTCGGCAAAATTAACGGGAAGCTCAACCGGCGGGTCTGGCCAAAGACAGTGCGCTTTCAGACTCAGAATGTGAGGACCGTACTCCTGCAGCTTGGGGAACTTATCGGACGATGGAACAATGAACGATGATTCTGCTGGCAGCATGTCACGCACCAGTTTGAATGCTTGCTGAAACACCTCCCAGCGATGGATATGATTCTTGCTGAGATATAGAAGCGTGTTCCATTGCACGGTCCGATGCACGGCTAGGTAAGCCTCCTGGTCAGAGACCTCAATCCGGATCAGTTGGCGTTGTCTTAGCTCACGAACTATCTCAAGAAGATCAGCTATGTTCTTGAGAAAGCTCAGAGACTTCTTCTCAATGGCCCTCGTGAAAAGGGCTTCCGGAATGTGGTCAGGATTCAGAAAGGCGAGTATCCCGATCATTCCTTGAGCGTTCTCCGACAGTCCCCGTAAAGCGATGTCAAAAACGGTCTCCAATGTCTTCTCATATTGATTCACCGGTCCCACCGCACTAGCTGTCCAGGCATTCGATGACTGTTGCACTGTCTCACTGTACTCCTTCAGATCGCTTCCCGACTGATTGATGTACCCGCCAATGGTGGCCAAGGCCAGCGGTAAGCCCTCAACTGTATCGGCAAGAACACATGCCATCTCGTTCTCCTTTTCATTAGCAGGCTCTCTTAGCATATATCTGAAAATCTCTTCCTCATTTTCATTAGCAGGCGTTCTTTGCATGTGTCTGAAAAGAAGCGCAGCGGCATCCTCTCGTTCGAAGGACTTGATATGCACAGCCTCAAAGATTTCGGTCACCGGGAAGTTGATTGGGTTTTGGGTCGTCGTAATGATCGAGCCGTGCCCAGCCGTCTCGGGTGGAACGTACGGGCTCAGGTCGTTGATGTCTTCGACATTATCAAAGACCAGCAACCACGATCTTTCTAGATCTTGATTAGTCGGCATCGCGGTATCAGTAGTATGTGGGATGTTACTTGTGGTGGTCAACCATTCTCTAGCCTTCTCGATTGCCAGATTTTGCCTCTTGTCGCTCTGATCTTCCAACGCTTTGCCATCGAGCAGACCGAGCGTGTCTGTGATCCCCGCGTATGTCGACATTAGAGTCCAGTCATGCTCCCCGGCCAGCCAGAACATGGCGTCGTACTCTTCGCGATATCGATAGGTGTATTCGAGCGCAACCTGGGTCTTGCCCATCCCGCCAAGGCCATGCAGAACACATGAGGCTGGTCCGGCCTTGGCTTTAGTGGAACTTGTCTGGTCGCTCGTGTCGTGTTTCGTCAGAACTTCATGTACGCGATTGAGGTCATTGTCCCGGCCAATGAAGGCGAAGTTCCTGTTCAAGTTGACAGTGCTGACGGGGAAAGTAACTTTAGCCATATTGGGTGCATCCATAAATTTGGTCGGCAGTCTTGCAAAGTCGTCACCTGTGTGTTTGGTAATTTCAATGTGTTGAATACGGACTCCCTCACGGTGCACAAACTCTGCCGCTCGTCGAAATTCCTTCACCGGATATTTGTCTTGCTCTGTTCAAGGGCAGAAGACGGGGTGCTGGTGAAGAAGTGGTCCAGGGGGGTAGTGAAAATCTGACAACGCAAGTTGGATAAGCCGCTTACGCGTGGAATTGTGACGGTCATATTTGGTAAACAGCAACAGTAAAATGTGACGGTAATATATGGCAGCGGTGACGCAGAAGCCGACAAACCCCACGTAGAGATCCTGTAGCGCCCACTGCAGCTCATGGTTCCCCGGGAAGAGGGCCATGGACTGATCAAATTCGGGCAAGCTGTCTTTGAATATTGATCACTTCGTCCGGCGTGGCGGATACCCAGCAGGCGCTCTTTGCATAGTGTCAACGGATCACAAAGCTGTCCGCGAGGAAGAGGGCACCTACTTCCACTACGGCCTGGATGCCACCCCAGATTAGGCATAACGTCGGTGAGTGCGTCCGTGAAAGACTTGTAATGGGAGAGATAAGGGCTGAGCCGCTCGAGCAAGGCGTTGCGCATCTTGAACCTGTCAATAAAGCTCATGGAGATTCTCCGAGGCCATCTCTAGAGCCGTGTCACAATTCGCATCGAAAAGTCGGCCCTTTTCTGTTGCTCGAGTCGGAATCACTCGTCGCATCGCGCCTTCAAGGGCTATTCCACGTCTGGTCGCTCACCGCTCTGCATCGTGCAACCTCCCAAGGTAATCAAGTGTTGGTTCCCAATGCTCATGGGTACGGCGCAAAGTTTCACGTAATTCATAGGGAGCCTATAATATGCTAAAGGGCTTGCGGGCTGGAGACTACGGTACCTTATCTCAGTGAACTCAGACGGCAAAATGAGGCGTTCTTGATAGCTAGGGTTCCCTGCTAGCTGATAGAATCCTAGCTCTTTTTCTGATCATTTCCTATATAGGCTAGATTCTAGCTCGACTTCTCATTTTACCGTCTGAGCTACTCTTGTCGCGACTTTGGTGTATCTCGAAAGTCGGGACATAGTCGTTTTCAACTCTTTTCATTTTATCATCTTCTACAATTTTAGTGAGTATTTGAGTGCATGGAATTGACTACTTCAAGATATACGCTTTCATTTAAGATCATTTTTGAGTGCTAATTCGATAGAATAACTACTTTAATTCGTTGCCTAAAACAAGACCTCGATGCGTTATCTCGAAAGTCGCTCCTACCTACTCATCTATCTATCTATCTATCTACCTACCTACCTACCTACCTACCTACCTACCTACCTACCTATCTATACTACACTCGCTGCTCTGCTCGCTGCTCTGCTCGCTGCTCTGCTCGCTGCTCTGCTCGCTGCTCTGCTTGTTGCTCTACCTGCTTTGTTAGCAGCGAGCAGA
>JAGFMW010000132.1:0-23941 GCA_021030935.1 Astrothelium subdiscretum
ATAAATAAAATATTTTTATTAAATATAAATTTGTGAATTCTAATTCAAGATATAAATATAGATTTATTATATCTATTTTAATAATTTGAACAATATTATTATTAATTATTTTGATTAAATAAAAAATAAATTTAAAAGTTCTAAATATAAATAGTTTATTGTTCGAAATAATATAATTTAATATATTTAAATTTAAATAAAATATATTATTTAATATATCAAAATATATTATTTTCGAAATTTTAGAATTTAGTTTAATAGCAAATATTATAAAACTAAATTTGAATTTATTTTTATTTTTTTTGATCAAATTTTTTTTATTTTTTTTGATAGATTTATATTTTATTTTTTTATAGCTAATTTTGCTACAATTATAATATTTTGATTTTTTTTTGCTATTATTTTTGCTTTTTTATTTGACGTAGATATTTGTGATAATTTTAATATTAATATTAAAATCAATAATATTTTTTTTAATCTATTTATAAATCAATTTTTGTTTATTTTTTATATTTTAATATATATTATTTATAAATTTAATTAAATTGTTTTTTAGACTAATTAAAAAAATATAAATAATTAATTTATCGATTTTGTTAATATTAAATTGATAAATAAAAAATTCTATAATTTTTAAAGCGTTAAACGCTATATTAAATTTATCAATTTATTATTTTAGATTTTGTTTGTTGTTGTAATATATAATATATTAAATTTGTATTTTCTAATAAAATAAAATAAATTTTTGTAAAATATAGCGTTTTTTGATTTTTTTTTAATATTCTTTTGTTATACTATCGATATTAATTCTAGAATATAAAATATTATTTATAAAATTGCTTAAATAAATTTTTATTTGAATATTATCAACAATTTATATTTTATTTTTATTATTTATAGATTTATTAATAAAATATATATTAAAATTTTTATTCGTAATATATATAAAAATTCTTTTACTTTAATTAATATAATTTTTTATTTTTTTCAAAATAGACAATTTTTTGTAATTATTATTAATTTTTAATATACTAAACAAAAAAAAATATAATATACTAAATAAAAAATAGTGTTAATCAAAAAAAAATAAAAATTTTGACTAGACAAAAAAAATAATAAAAAAATAGTAAAAAAATTCTATAATCAATTGATAATAAAAATTTTAGCTAAACTTATAATTTAATAAAAAGTTAAGAAATAAACTCGATAGAATTCTTTATAGAATTTAATAATTTAAAAAATAAAACAACTATTTAAATCTATCGTTTTTATTAATCAAAAATTTTATAATTGATAGCTAAAATAATAGCAAAATATCTAGCTTAGGCGTTTACTAGAATAATTTCGGTAGAATCACCAAAACAACGCTATATCAAATAATCAACTAGCCTATTCAGGTAATCACTATATCTAATTAGATAGGCGGTCTGGATTTTGGCAGGCTCGCCATGGCTTAGGCTTCGGAGATTGCTCACCCTTTCTGTCAGTATCTCACTGACTCGTAGATAAAGCTCGCTGCATCTCGTTTCTTCATAGATGCTTCCTATTTAACCACCGCTTCAGAGCTCTCTGCACGGGGGACGACAGGCCAAGTAAATCGTATCTTCGATCGAGATACTCACAACTTCACTTGCAGCTTTGGTCAGGGATCAGAGTCGAAAGCTGGTTTGAACGCAGCGAGACTAATGGCAAATTAACACCCTCATGATTTCTAGAGGCTTGAGTAGCATACGCGGTCACTTACTTCTGTCATCATCATCTTCTGAATCTTCCCAGTCGGACTCGGTCCACTAAGAGGCTTGGTCCATGTCCATCTTTCCGAGCTCTTCGACTTTCTCTAGCGTCGGAATTCGGTCCCTAACCCAGGATATCATCATTCCCAGGGGAGTATTTACAGTCCTCTTTACCCGCGAACCTAGCCGATAGATGTATAAATATTGCCTGGCCTGTAGCTCATCGAACAAATCCTTAATATGGTCACAATGCGCCCTATTGTGGCACCGCAGGATCACCACGCAAGCGGGATAGCCGTCGATACGCTTATGGCGGTCTTTTTCGCGGAAGTAGACAGCGTTGAATGCGGGTAGTTGGCGTAGGAGCCCAAGGAAAATGTGGACCGGGCCAGAGGGACCGTAGTATCCATGTTGAACGAAGAGTGGTCGAGAAAAGAACGCTTCTCTGTCCCGGTCCTGGAGGTTTGCAGCGATCATGTCGGTGCGGCTTCGTAGCTTTGGGTACATCCTGGTGTCACGGGGCTTTTCTATGAAGAAGATGATGCTACGGTGGCGCCAGAGGATTGGGATGAGCTCAGCGCGGATCTGACGGCTCGCATATACCAGAGCGAAGCCGGTGTATGGCCTCCACGGACATGGTGGTGCGTTGGCAGGCGCTGGATCATTGTCGTTGAGCGCGACAATTTCATAAAAAATAAGGCGAAGCTCTAGAGGAAGATCGAGGAAGCGAAAATGGATATTAAGAGTTGAAAGAGACATGATGGCTAAAGAGTTATTCCAGAGAATAATGCGAAGAGCCTGGAAGAAATCGTGAATGGTGGCCTGGAGACAGAGTTGTATCCCAAGTCCAAGCTTAAAGATGGGAATGTGATGGAGGGAAAGTGATAGGAAGTAGCTTGGGCAACAAGAGTGGACACCATCACTCAAATAGGAAGATCATCTGAGTCGATGAGGGTCTCACTCGCTTGGATCGATTCTAATTGTTCAAGGCTCCATTCGCTAGGTCAAATCTCAAAGCAACTATTCTACTTTCATCGAACTATACTATCCCCTTCGAGGACCGCCCCACGTTGATACAGCTACTTTGCTAATTCCGTGGTTTTCATACGCAATCTATTTGAAACGTTGTATATCATTTAGATCCTTTCAATAATCTTGTGAGGGCCCCAATCCAATCAATATTTAGTTTCATATTGCTCCATTTGAATGCAACGGTCTGGAAAAAAAAATCAAAGCTCTTTCAAACTGTGAGTTCTTTGAGGAGCTCTCGGACTTATAAGGTTCGGCTCTTTGCATTGTTCTAGTATGGGAAGCTCGAAAAACTTTGCAATTTGTCAGAACGTTGCCAATCTTTTAGGGAGTCCCCTGATCCGGTCCAGTTTAATTTCCTATTGGTTTCTTTATGCAGGGGAAGTTTAGAGGACCATCGTACTTTTGAACGACTGTGAATCTGGTCGGAGGTTCCTTTCATTGAAGATAAAACTTTTCTCCGGGATTCGGTTCTGACTATATGATTGTCCACAGATCATCTGGGAAGACCCCCGACATGATTTGACTCGGCTTAGCAACTAAATAACGTGAATACATAAAACTCAAAAATCATTCAATTTCTATGAAACCCTGTAATTTGGTTGGAGGTCTCACTACCCTGTTTTGAGAATTTCAGTTTGACATTCTACTTTGACATGGAAGAACTGAAGAGACTTGAACCAACCTAAGCCGACCTGGCCTTGCCTCACTAACGATCTTCAAAAGAACAATGTATTTTATGACAAGAGAGTTTGGACGAAATCCTTGCCACTCGGTTTCCGTCCAAGTTTTTCAGCATTTTTGACCTTGAACAACACATTTCCTGCCATTTACCTCGTAGTAGAACCTCCCTCCTTATACCGTAGGCTCTTCTCTTTAATCAAATCTTTTTCTTCGCTCGGAAAAACGTACCCGAGTTCGACAGCCGCAGTAGCAAACACCTCTGCGACTTTCTGAGTTGTATGATAGTCGCCGGCATTCGTGAAGAAGTTTTTATAGACATTATTGAGGTAAGTTCAAAGATGTGAATTTGCGCCGAAGTTTTTCTGAAATAAAGATAATACTCTGTGGTGTACAAAGCTATATACTTGAGCCAGTAGCATAATAACTCCAAGGCTTATTACTTGGACTAAGCAGGCACTAAATAGACCCCAGCAGACACCTGAGGAAACAGGCAGAGTCGCTGCGTCGCAGGCACCCACCAGGTACACCCATTGCCTTCTCCAATTCCGGATATGAATGGTCTAGGTACCTTCGAGAACATAAGACATCTCCATATCAACCGGCTTCCCGTCTTCCTTATACAAGCCAGGTATCCACTCAGGCCTTTTTCCACCCCCCAATTCTTCCCAGTCACTAGAAACTGACATAGTATACTTTCCACTTTGAATACGACGCACACGTCTTCGGTTATCGCAAAATCCATTTGGCACCCTTTTGTAGGCTTTGACATGGGAGAGACCCTCGTTGTCGCGGTTCTGCGGAGTAGTCGTGATTGGGATAAGCAGAGCGAAGACTTGCCATTCCGGGAACAACTTGAGCATATACGAAGTATCCTGTGGACCTGCCCTCCCGCCGTGGACGGGCATCTCCGCGCAGAAAGTCAGGGGCCGAGAGTCCGGACGCAAGAGCGCCTTCAGATCGGGGGGGAGCGCATCCAAGAAGGCGCGTGCAGCATCGAACGAGCGTCTCGAAGCTTTTCTGGCTGGCTTATCGTCCAACCATGAATCTGCTTCTGCGTAGGCCCACTTCCGGAGCTGATCAGGGACGCTATTCCGTCGTATCAACGACTCGTGCATAACATCGACCACGGCAGTCATGTCGTCTAAGTTGTCGGATAGGCGCAATATCGGTATGTCGACTGGAGGTGGAGAGCGGACATGCAGTGGAGGCCTGTTCGAACACACAGAGAACTTAATTGCACCGCGCAAGATGAGGGCGCTAAGCACTTCAGATCGGATTTGACGGCTCGTGTGGCTTAATGCTCGGCCTGATACAGGTCGCCAGCCACCGCGGGCGTGCTCGTCGTATAAGTCGCGATCCTTTTCGGCGGCAACTTTTTCGTAGACATTATCGCGTAGTTCTCGAGGTAGATCAAGAAATCGGAAGGGAGACCGCATTGTTGATAGAGACATGATGCAGCGTGGAAATTTCTCAGCCTTTTGAAAGGTAAAAACACCTTGACCGTTAGCAAAGTGAAGCGCTCCTACTTCCCAGTATTTATAGTATGGAGAGAGTGTGTGAAGATCAGGAGAATTCTCCTGACGTTCAGACTTCTTTAGGCCGTGTGACAGGGTGGTAATGTGACAACGGGAGGCATATTTTCGGGGTGTGAATGTGTTGCACAAAGCAGGCCTTCTGGTTGGCCTTTCAAGTTTTCAAACTTTTCAACTCAACTTCTCGATCGAACTCGAATTTGCAATCTCACTGGAAAGCAAAGGTATTGTGCATCTCCAAGTCTCCCCTGATCATCTGGAAACAATGATAGTGACAAGCGGCACAGTATGAATCTTCTTGCTCTACCCGCAGAGCTCCGGCTCCAAATATACGATCTTGTTGCTACCCAGGACCTCCTACCAGTCTTACCAGATCCTCCGACACGTCAAATTCTTCTCCTGTACGAAGGAGCTCCTTATCCATACGGAGGATCTTCTCTCGCCCAGACATGCCGTCAGCTGCGATCTGAAATGCTCCATCATTTGGTCCAGGGAGAGGACTTGCGCTTCGTGGTTCATCAATGCCCATGTGCGAAGGAAAGCTGGATTAGCCCTGGATATGTGCTCGACCAAATCTCCGTGTTCTTAGATTCTCTCACACCGCTTGATAAAATTACTCTGCAGTCGAAGGGATTGCGTGTGCAATTGCCTGATATCGCGGATTATTGTGACGGATCGTTGTTGTGGGAGTTGCTGTGGCGTTTTCCTGACGTAAAAGTCTTCCGTATCGATATCCCCGGCAGATCGATTGTTATTTTGCGAACAGCATTTGGGCGTGGGAGAAAATGGCGGGCTGCGTTCGAGATTGCTCCTTGTTTAGGAATGATGTGGGGATGGATGCACCCCTCAAAGCTTCCAAGCCAAACCAGGGGCAATGCGTTAATGAAGCGTTTTGCCAGCGAATGCAAGTCCATGGAGGTAGAATCTGTCTTGGTAATTGCTCCTAAGCGTCCTCTCTCACCGACTGTCGCATCTATGCTGTCACGGCCCCCAATAGCCTAAATGCAAAGGGCGACAAAAATAGGTTAGTCCTCTCTTTGTCACGTCGAGAATCCGGTAACGACTTTCCAAAAGTACTTGCTGAGCCACGTTAACAAGCCTACTGGGATTCTAGAGCTCTAGATCCAACAAGGAACATTGCATGCAAACTTGCACTCTTGGCACGCCAATTGACCCTACCCTACTTCATTTATCAATGCACTATGCTGAGATAAGATTGCTCACACTCTGATCCAAAGGAGACTTTCGGGGCCGTCGATGAGTAGCAGCCCATCGAACAAGGAATCGATTATGTTTGTCTGTCTTTCGAGTCCTTTGTCCAGACGTCACCGAGGAACCCGTCTAGTAGAAGTGGAATCGAGAATGATAAAGAGGAAACCAGTCCAGTTGCCAGCCCGCTCTAAACAACGCAACTCGGTCATTTCTACTCGGTGGGAAATAACGGCAGGTTCTGGGCGGCGTTGGGCGTTATGATAATCGTAGGAAGATGGAGATTTTATCTGGAACGGAGATATATTGCGGACGGATTACATTGAGGGAGTGAAGAAATGTTCCTGCTCGTTTACTGAGTATCATTATCCATAGCCCAAGTGAGAGCGAATCAAGGCATTACAAATACCTAAGACGGTGCCATATCATTCATACCCCTTTTTTACTGGAAACTTGAAAGGTCGACTTGCTGACTCGACTTTGCGTTATAGGTTACGAAAGTCAAACGACGGGTCTTTGTTTGGATCTAAAGGAACAGGGCAACAAAGACTTATGCCTCATTTCTTTAGAGGAACGAGGCATTTGACAACCGTGATGGTGATCAAGACGATTTGAATTGGTACGAGACTGTGAGGTGAAGCCAAGCATGGCAATACTCGTTATAATCGTTGAAATGAAGCCATCCTAGACACGGATGGGCATCTTCCGTGATCCCTAAAATGATTTCACGGCGGGAATATTCTCCCTGCATTTTGCATGCCGGTGAAAGCAAACAGTATAACAGCCTCTTTTTCTTACAATCGATCGCGTGGGACGGTGGGCGTACGAAGGAGAGCGAGAAGGTCCAACGAACGCGTACAGGTTCTTGCTCTGGGCAGGTAGGACCCTACCGGAAGAAGGACAGTCGGCCAGGAGAGCCAAATCATCATCTGGCTTCAATATCATCTATTCCTACCTTAACAAGATTCAGGCTAGCTGACTTATCTTAGCAAAATATAGATGGAATCAGACTTGCCTCTTCATCCCCTTCAAGACCTTATTGTTATCGATGCTCAGTCGAAGAATAGAGCAAAACAGTGGATGCGGATCACATGAATAGTGATGGAGTAGAGAAAGTGCAATACTGGCATAGGGGAAGCAAAACTGCGTGAGCTTTATTCTGTTCAAAGAGTATTACTTTCGGGATTCAAAATCGAACGAGGAGAAGGAGCACACAATGGGTATATCAATAGGAAGAACCGGGCGCTGGGAACCACGCGACAACATCCATGCACAATTCACATAGGAGAGAAAAAGCAATAGGAAATACTGACCGGGGCTTTGTCTTTCAGAGCATAGCTATCTTGCTGGCAATTGCAAATAAGTGGAAGATGAACCTCAACAGCGATTGCGGGCCAGACCCGAAGGACTAAGTAGACAAACGTGTCGATCAGCTCTCTAACTCTCGCTGCACTGGCATTTTAGCCCAGAGCATAGCTGAACAATGGAGTCGTTATACCGACGCTTGTAGCAAAGGGATATAGCGCCCAGCGCTCGACACTGCCGATCGCCGTGCAGAGGTCTTTCGATAACATACCTCATGAATGGCCAGTACAAAAGGAGAGAATCCTCAGAACGTGGTAATCATTAACAACTTGATTTGCTCTTCTTCTGGGATCTGGAAATGACGAGATCTCGGTAGGCAGCACTGGCAGGAACAAGTTCCCTTCAGGCTCCTCAAGCCCTGACCATTCCTCCTCAGAGCCCCTTCACATATGCGGAAAGCATTGTGTCAAACATACTAATTTTCTGCAAAAGTTTGCATTTAGTTGAACAAGTCAAATGAGTCGTTGCCGTTTGATTCTTCGATGTATCCTATCACAACACAGATGCTGTTCTCATTGAATAAAGAAGGGAAAGATGAAGATACCACAACGCCGCGCTGCCAACCATCGCAGGCTATGCCAATGTATCTTGCATTCGTGAAGGCTCAAGTGTTGGACCAGCTGAAAACCGCTGGCCGATGCATGGGTAAAATGCAATGGTGTGGTAGCGATCAAGGGCTGTGAGACGTGTCCTGGGATGTCGCTTACTGTAACGACATCGTCAAGATTTGCTTCTCGAAACGAGAAATTGGCAATATCGTCTGTAAAGGCAAAAGCCGCCAATTGACCGTATCCTGGAGACTGGCTGCTACTCTCGATATTCTGTTTTCCAAGAGTCTAACACCATGGTAGACGCGCCTTCTTTATTTATTCATGGTCATCAAAAATTTCTCCAGATCGTATTCGTCCTCATACTGCCGTTCATCCCATAGCTCGCCAAGTTCATCCAGGAAGCCCTTCTTTCCCTTTTCCCTTACCTCCCCTGTAGCATCGACCGCCATCGCATCCTCTTCATCTCCTTCGCCGATCTTGTCGGCGTTGGAGGGCGGAGGAAGTGCTGTGGAGGAGGGGTCATCGACGTTGAATAAATCGAGGATCTGGTCCGTGCCCATGGTCCCAAGGCCCGCGTTTTGCTGATTGACGACTGTGGAGGCCATGTCGATTTTGAAGCGTTGGAGACTGGATAACAAGATCAGTACTACTGCTCGACGATGACGAAAAAATTGGGTCGGAATGCACTTACTTCAAAATCTTTTCTTCCACAGTACCGCGCGTGACCAGACGGTAGACATTGACGACCCTCTTTTGACCAATCCGATGTGCGCGGTCCATGGCCTGTAAATCGCGCTGCGGGTTCCAATCGTGCTCGACAAAGATAACGGTGTCTGCCCCCGTCAGGTTCAGGCCCAAACCTCCCACACTGGTGGTCAAGAGCAAGCAGTCGTAAGACGGGTCGCTGTTGAATTTGTTGACGATGCTCTGTCGCTGACTTGCCTCGACTGAGCCATCGAGACGCAGCTTTGTCGCAAGCGGAAGGGTGGAGCCAAGATACTGGGATACGGTATCTAGCATCTCCTTCATCTGACAGAATATCAGGGCGCGATGCGGAGCAACGGCTTCTGATGCATCTGGAACAGTGTCATTACCGCTTGCAGAGGCCGACTCGACGCCGATGCCACAGTCGATCAAAAGGTCTCGCAGTGCGCCTAATTTTGGAGCATGCACAGGGTCGGTTAGAGGAGGCGAGTTTGTCTTAGCAAGGGCTTTCTTGACGTCGTCGTATTGTTTGTGGCCCTCTTTAAGAACCAGAGAGGGTGCGTTACAGAGCTTGCGCATGTATTGCAGTGCTTGGAAAATGTGCTGCTTGGCTTCTTTGTCGGCTTGGCCTGCCATCTGCTTTACCTTCGTACCTTCTTTCTTAGTGAATTCTTCAAAGAGTTTTCGTTGTAAGTCGCTGAGATCACAGTAATAGTTTTGAAGAATCTTCGGTGGAAGATCATTCAAGACTTCCTCCTTGAGACGACGGAGGAGGAAGGGAAGGACTTGTTTATGTAGTGCCTCGATGGCAAGAGCTCCCGCTTCCTGTTCCTTGGACGAGGATTTTGAGAAACGGCTGGCAGCAATGGGTTTTGCAAAACGATCCTGGAAGACCTTCTCGGTACCAAGGAAGCCCGGCATAAGGAAATCAAACAAGGACCAGAGTTCCAGCACGTTATTTTGAATCGGTGTTCCGGAAAGTATGAGGCGATGATTGCTTTTCAGACGCTTGACAGCCTGAGTGAGTTTGGTTTTGGGGTTTTTGATAAGATGGCCTTCGTCAAGCACGCAGTAGTTCCAATTTTGGGCCGCGATCACATCAATGTCATTACGACAGACGTCATAAGAAGTAATTACAATGTCTGTAGAACCGATTGAAGGCTTCAATTTGTTACGAATTCCTGGTGCGCCAACGTACGTGAGTACCGATAAGAATGGTGCATATTGGCGGATTTCTTGACCCCAGTGGCCTGACAGTGTCGGAGGGCAGACGATGAGAGAAGGGAGACGTCGTGAGTCTGGCGATCCAGTCCTGGAAAACTCTTCTGCGCGCATATGATGGTCCGAAGCAACGATACAAAGTGTTTGCAAGGTCTTGCCAAGACCCATATCATCGCAAAGAACGCCATGAAGATGATACCTATTGAGAAATGCAAGCCAGTTGACACCTTCTTGCTGGTAGGAACGAAGTTCTGCTTTGATTGCGACGGGGATTTGAAAGGGTTCAACTTTCTTCGGATCGAGCATTTGTGCAATAAATTTCCGCTCGCGATCCCGACCTTGAAGAAGTTCCTGAGAAAGTCCAGGTGGATCCTCGATACCGGCTTCAAGAGGAACAAGCTTGATCAGATGGGCAAAGGTCGTAGTTGCTATGAGTCGAACATCGTCGTCTGAGTCGCTCATACGGCCAAGAACTGGAACCAAAAGAAAGATTACGTATGGCAGAATGCCATCCTCCATGACATGAATGAGATGGTATATGCATTCGATGGCGCCTTGGCGGACGTGTACATCTACAGCGTTGCTGATACCAGGAATGACTTTTTCGACGAGCATAGTGATGCCTTGAACCGTAATGACGCTGCAAATTGTGGCGAAGCATTTTGCTGCTGCGTATCTCAGGACGCCCAGTTTTGATTGAAGAGCCCGAGCGATGAGTGGCATCAAATCCAAGACAAAAGCATGCAAATCTGGGTGAAATTTGGGCACCAGTGCTCGCAATGTTGAGAGTGCATCGATGGCTTCTTGACCACTCGTACCCTCCGGATCCAGAATTTCGGCAGGTAGATCTCCATTAAAAATACGTTGAATCGGCTCTTCGATGACATCCCTAAGTGCCGAGCATCTAACGAATAACTGCGGCCCAAAATTTGCGCAAAGCTGCTCCAATGCCTCTTTCGCGCCACGCCGAGTGATCCTAGCCGCCTTGACTGCCTGTGCACGAGCCTTCGCATCCTCAAATTCCTGAATGTGTTCGTCCTTCATTAGAGACAAGATGCCAGCTTGGATGTGGGCGCTCGGATGGAATTCTGGCGTCTCAGATGTCTCGGCACAGCAAAACTTGACAAGATTGATGGAGACCTTATTGATTGGTTGCATTTTTCCAGCTTCTGAGAATTGTCCAATAAGTCTGACAACGGCCGCAGCAGCGCGCTTTTGCAGCTCCATATTCTCTTCCGTCTTGACGCTGTCCATCATGGCCTTGATAGTGAGATTCGCCTTTTTGGGCACGTCCCTGAAAGCAACGACGGCCGCAGCCGCAGCGGCTCGAATCCGGATATCACGCTGTTCTTTGACAGTCTTGGCTTCATCGATGACTCGTCTAGCTGTTTCCCTGGCATCTGCGAGCGGCTTCTCGCAAGCTATTCTCTGTGCAGGCGTGAAGGACTTTTTCAGTTTTTCGAAATCCTCATTCAGTATTTTGTCGGCCATAGGAATCGAGAAAGCGTATTGGCTGCTATCGGGCTCGCCTTGTACCAATGCTGGCAATTGTGGAAGCTTGCCGGATGAAATGCCGGATTCTCTCATCTGATTCATAACAGCAGCGCATTGAGCTTTTGCGGTTTTCAGATAATGTACTAGGTCGCTGTATGAGGACGGTGGCTCGTCTTCAACTAAGGAAATAAGTGTCTTGGACAGCGCTTGCGACATATCGTCCTTGTTTGACGTGGCAGCTGCAAATTCTTCCACCGCCATGGCAGCGAAGAGTCTGGAGGTCGAATAGGATGATCTCAAGTGAGAACGCAATTTCCCAGCGAATGAACTACATATCGATTCAACGGGCCATGCCGCCATCGCCTGACCAAGTCCTCGAGTAGAATATATCTTGCATCGCATCATGGAGTCGAAGCCAACCAAGTCAACATCTCCAGTCATGATATCGCCGTCGATGTTGTGAGGCGACGATGCTGTCGGTTGAACAGGCGCGTCTTCTTCTTTCTTCGATTTCCTACGTTGCTTCTTGGCGGGAGGTTCCACGCCATTAGATGGCGAGCTTGGCTTCCTATGAATTCCATTGCTAAGCGGTGCGAAAGTTTGCCCAGATGGTCGGATGAATAGGGTGGGATCCATGGGGATCGGGTTGCGTGATGTTCCGATGGGGTGGAAAGTCGATGTAATGAGTGGATCAAAGCTTTTGTTAAACTCAAAGGCAAATTGGGCTGCACCTCGTTCAACGACGATCGTCTGTACGAGAGCTTCCCACACCTGCAATGACTCTTTTAAAACGCGCTCGTGGCGTTCGACTAGCAGGTTCTGGTAGACCAAGCGAAGGATTTTGCCATTGACCCAACCTTTGGTACTAGTTCCTTGGATATCAAGAAATGTCATGAGTGCACGCAAGACGGCTGATCGGACGGTGGTAATGGTATGTCGCAAGAATGGATATAGACGAGGCACTAGCTCGGTAAAAGACTGCTCGGGATCCAGTTCTGCGTTGCGCTTCATGGCATCCAGAACCTCGGAAAAGCTGCAGAGTTTGGCGAGAAGGTCCATAACAGATCCAGTACTAGCGCTAAGGTCATCACTTAAGTTAGAGAGGCAGTCCCAAACAATATGAATGAGGTGATTGAGCGCAGATGGCCGGAAGTTGACGAATTCCTTGACCACGGGCTGGAGCGTCGCCGCACTGACGGCGCGGACATCATCATCAAAATCGACAAGTCCTTTCATGACCGTCTCGAGGACTCCGTCCATGAGGTTATCATCTTGGAGGAGTAGGTCACTACGGACTGCAACCAGATATCTCATACCGATCATCCCGCCATGACAGGCCTGCCAGATACGAGTAGACTGTTTGAGGTCTTCTTGCATGACTAGTCGATATAGGATGTCGTAAATTGCGCGTATCGATTCTGGGGGTAAATGTGGAAGAATGACGCCGAGAACCTGTCCTGCTGTCTCTCGGATTGGGGCCACCACGTTGTCAGAAACATAGTCGCCGAATCTGTCAAGCATGAACACGCAACAGACACGACAGGCGAGGTCGTCGAGCCATCGCCTATTGAGCTCGTCATTCTGTGCCCTTGGTTTTCCCCAGCGCCGGCCAGCGCCAGCGCCATGAACGCGAATGATTTCCCGAAGAGCCATGGCTGCACCATGTCGAACTTCCCACTTATGATCAAACATATCAACCATGAGAAGTTCGCAGAGCCGATCATAGGGCCACTCCAAGCCCTTCTCCTCGTCCTCGGTTTGAAGAGCGGATTTCTCGGGAACAGCAGGTCCTTTGAACTCGCTAACCATTTTCGTATCATCATCTCCAGTTCTCCGGTCCAGATTGAAGTAGTCAGCGGTTTTGTCTTCTGAGTCTTCACGCTTCACTTCCATCTTGACAGCATGGGGTTCAGAATCTGCTGGAGTTTCCGGCTCGTCTATACTGTCTCGTCTCCCGCTAGAGAAGTCGAGCAGGCGGACTTTATTAGCTTGTCCTTTCAGTTCTGTCTTTTTCTTGCGTTTTAGCATGTTGAGTTGCCGCTTGCTCAGTTGGGTCTCGCCACCTGCAGGAGTCTGCGCGGTAGTATCTGAGGGGGACACGACAGTGTTAGCAGACACACTGTTTGTTCGAGAACCAGAGGTATTCAGCTTTGATAGGCTGGGAGTGTCTGCCGGTTTTGTTGCGATATCTTGCTCACCAATCGCATCGTCGTCAAAGTCGGTGAACTCGCCGCCCATGCCCAGGCGTGCAATCAAGCTCTTCTTCTGATGAGCAAGCCTGTCAGCTGGATCCATGGCGGCGAGTTTGTAGTCATATTGCTTGCCAGCACTGCCAAGCAACGTTTTGCCTTTAGTCAAAATCGTCGTTACATCCAAGGTCCGTAGGTCCAATTGATCCTCTTCTGAGGCAAGAGGTTCCAAAGAGAACCTTTCTTCTTTCTTGACAGCTGAAGTCCCATTAGGATCGCCATTGGATTCACCTTTGACGGGTATATCAAAGTCGTCGGCGTTGGGGTCAAATCTTTCTGCATTTTCGACAATGCCGCCAATAGCCTTGGCGGCGGCAACTCGGGTGTCCCAAGTTTTCTGACGAAGAAAAGGGACGACCCGAGTCAGAAGATTGAATAGCTCATCCGGATGTTGTTTTTGAACATCGGCGAGTTGTTGCGCCGCAGTATTACGGATTAGTTGTGTGCTGCCCGTTTCCAGCAATCTGCATAAAGAGTCAGCATAAAGGTTGCATAACGGCATGCGCAGGTGAATGACGAACGTGACCAATCGATCCAACCGCGACGCCATGGCCTCGCCGATCCGATTATATTACTCAGCTTCTGCCCCCCAAACAAAATCCTCGTCACGGTCGTGCAATCATAATGGCGCAGACGCCGGCAAAAGAGAGACTTTGCAAAGAGATGCACCAATAGGAAAAAGGTCAGGATGACCGTCACTAGATGCGACGGCGGATGGATGAGAAGGGATCGGGCTGCAGCGATGAGCGCGAGTCTGGGTCACGTCTTCTCTGTCGCGGGCGCGACCTCGGGAGCTCGGCCGCCCTTATATCGTACGAGCTCCAAAGAGTGTGCAGCGGCGCCAGGCCCGATCGGGAATGGCCGCCCGTCACCACACGTCCGCCAGAGCCAAGTCAGGGGAATGCAAAGCCCATCGTCATCCCCCTCAATGCCCTTGATCTACTATTGTTTTGCCCGTCTATTGCTGCTTCTGATGATTGTCGGAGCCTGGCGTTACGCGGCGACCAAGGCCGTTTCGCTGTCGGCGTTGTGATGTGGGAGATGATCTCGACAGACTCCCGACAAGAAGCTGCGTGTCACACTTATGCCACACATTACCTACCTACCCGCAAGGCAACCGTCATCACCTCAACCTTGCGGTATCCACCTTATCAAACCTTGTCATAGCCCAAAGCAGTAGATTCGGCTTCAGACAGGCTACCTTATCTATTCGTACCAATAGGCAAGTTCTCCTCGATCCAGAACGAGGTCTAGAGCCACGACACTGGACAAGGTTGCAGGATTTCATGCAGCCTCACTGTATTTCTCTCTATGGCTGGATGCGATGCATTTGATATCCACTACTCTCGACTCACTTCAATCTTTCTCTATCTGCACCCTTTGCCCACTGTCGTAAGACATTTTTCTTTAACTTTCCCGTACTGGTCTTGGGTAATTCGTCTAAAATTTCTACTTCCCGCGGCACCATGAATTTACTGATATCACTCTTGTTCTTTGCCCAGTCTACTACGTCTTCTCCCTTCAACTCTTTTCCTGGTTTTACTGTGATGAACGCCTTGGGCCTCTCACCCCAATGCGAATCCTCTACTGCAACACAAGCTGCTTCCAGGATCTCTGGATGTGTGACAAGCATGGACTCGAGTGCTACCGAGGAGATATTCTCACCACCTATCGCAAATTAACACGGCTACTTTCCAATCGCCCCTGGAGTCTTATGACATGACAGAGCAAAAGACCGGGCACACTCACCACTAATGATAATGTCTTTGGCGCGATCCAAAATTTGGATCGCTCCATCTGGATGCCACACTGCCAGATCCCCGCTGTGCAGCACGCCGCCAGCAAACAGCTTTCTGGTTGCTTCTGCATCTTTGTAATAGCCTGTTGCGCAGATGTTCCCTTTGAAAACAATCTCACCGATTTCTAGTCCGTTCCTCTCCACCTCAACAATGGTCCCGTAGTCCACATCTGTCTTGATGACTTGTACTGGGAGCGACGTAACGAATCCATGTCCCTGACGCGCCATCCGCGCATACTTCTCCTTGAGTGGCAGGGTATCCCATGTGGGCATATGATATCCCTTGGTAATGGGTCCATATGTCTCTGTCAATCCATATACGTGTACTGGATGCAGATTGAGGTTTGTCATCGTCTCAAAAAGATGTGCGGTAGGCGGAGATGCGGCGACTGTGACGCGCACGGGTTGAGGAAGCTTCTCGGCAGCAGGGTCAGCGCACAGAAGCGTGTTGACGGTGGGAGCAGCGTTGAAGTGCGTAATGTACTCTTCCTTAAGCAAACGCCAAATAAGCGGGTAATCGATCCGGCGGAGGCAGTAGTGCGTGCCGCGGACGGCGGTGATGGCCCAGGGAAAAGTCCATCCCTATCACAATTGCATTAGTTCATGAGCCTGGCCTTTAGCAATAAAAGGCATGCACACCATGGCATGGAACATAGGCAGCGTCCATAGATAATGACATCGTCCTGTATGATATCCCAACCCGCTCTCAACGACATTCCCCAGCGCAGCTAGATAAGCGCCTCGATGTGTGTACTCGACACCTTTCGGCTTTGCCGTAGTCCCGCTCGTGTAGGCCAACGCAATCATACTTTCCTCGTCCTCACACTGGGCTTCTAGCCCGCCCCATCCGTTGTTCCCGGTGTGCCGGTCGTGCTCCAATCCCTCCTGGACCGCTCCATCAAACGGCCCACTTGACGCTCCCTCTATCGCATCTGTGTCCGTATCCACAATCAGGCCGACCTCCGGATATCTCCGTCGAAACCCATCAAGCAAGTGCACGAACTCACGATCCACGATGATGACCTCTGCCTCGGCATGATTAAAAATATATCCAATGTCCTCTGCTTTCAGGCGATAGTTCACCGCTGTTTCCAATTGTCAAAGTCGAGTCCATGAGGAGGGAGAATATGGATGGAAAGGGCTACAGACCAACATTCACTGCCCCCGCCGCTGCAATTCCAAAGATACTCTCCAGGAAAGCCGGGGTATTCGGACACAATATTCCGACGCGCTTGTAATTATGCTTCTTTAGGTAGTAGGCGAGACCTCGCGCGCGATCGGCGACTTCTTGGTACGAGCGTCGGAGGATTTGGTCATTGGAAGTGATGTGGTAAATTGCGGGAGCCTACTCATGAATGAGTCAATGCATGGCCTCTGCCGATGTGTTACACGAAGGAGACAAATTGGAAAGGGTCGACGGGCAAGTACATACTTCTGGCTCGATTTGGGCAGCTCGCGGCAAGAAAAAAGTGGGCGAGAGTGTGTGGATATTGTGGCGGTGAACGTATTCGTCATTTGGAGATTCGGCGGGTGTAGGTGAGGACGAAGAGGGTATGAAGTGGGACACGAGCTTGGAGAGTCGAGATGAGGCGCTGGACATGTCGATTGTGTGTGTCCTTGTGAGATGGGACGATATTCGATCTAGAGGTACGGGAACATATGAAACACTTGTGGAGGATCAGCTGGACGACTGGACAAAAATTGTAGGCATGATAGAAGCTAGACAATGCTGGGTAGAATTGGCTTGTATTCGGCAAGAAATTAAGGACCTATATACATTCCCAGGACAAGAGAAAAACCTGAGAAAGCATGTCAGCGTCACCGAGGGCTAGGATGCGGAGGTGTGGGGTCTAGACTAAGAGCGGGAGATACACAATTCTAAATGTTGTCGGTCTCCGACACGGCCACTCTTCTAGGACAAGGCCGTCGGCTGGTGATGCAGGTGAGGAAATTCATGAATTTTGCTACAGAGCGCAAAAGAGGATCTAGAAAGGCCATGATCCCGGGTTATGTGCGCCTTCTCCATTGTTGACGCGAAAATGCCAGTCGTCTCGAAATCCACACCATCAACCCTTCCCCCATATCTCCCTCCCCTATCACCTCTTTTAATAGCCATACTGTGCCAGTTGCTCCTTGGTCTTGCCGTCCAATTTCCCCTCCGCCTGCTTCCGCGCCTCTGATAGCTGTTTCCGTGCAGCCTTCTTGCGCTCGTAATATGCCTGACCCTTGACCTTTCTCCTCTCCTCAAGCCTGTTATGTCAATAATTAGCAAAGTACTCTTAAAAAAGAATCACGTATTAAATAGGAGGGCAAGCGTACCGAGCAACGATATCCTGGTATTTCCAGCCGAACTCGTGACCCAACCTGCCCACTGTGCAATATTTCCGTCCCGGCTTTAGCCTCAATACACGAAGGGCTTGTGGCACCACCATGCGCTTTTGGTGGTCGTATGGTGGAGGGACACCCTCGAAGGTCTTGAGACGGTTCAGGGCGGCGGCACCGCGTGGGGTCTTGTGGGGAATCATGCCTCGGACAGTGCGCCAAAACATTTTGGCGGGTGCACGGTAATGCCAAGGGCCTAGTTACCGATGTGAGCAGCTGCTTTTCTCTCGAGTAAGGCTGCCGGGGAGATTGGAATAGATGTCGATGTGTGGGGGATATCGCTTACCTCCTCGCTTGGCATTGTAACGGGTCTGTTTGCGGAGGAAAGCCTGGTATTTGACTGTTCAACAATATCGTCAGCAATCTGACTTTCAAATATGATCGCCCAGACACTTCGGTTCCTCAATCTCTCTCCACACCCTCGACCATGAGTGAGCCTTCGACGTACGTTTTGCGCGGAAGAATTCTCCAGAGATGTTCAGTTCTTCGCATCGAACAACCACAATCTTCTGTCCATTGAGGAGCTGCTTGGCGACGGTGCTAGCCAAGCGACCGAGAAGATGTCCCTTGCCATCAATGACGATCTGAAAATGCCGGAGTCAGTGAAATATGCCACAAGCTTAGGACCGGTTTCGGAGGCGCGCAATTGATTGGGGACGAAACATACGACTGGCTCGAAGGTAGACATCTTGCTCGATGCCTACACGTCGTATCAAGAAATGAGTAGGCGTTTGACGTGGTTGTGTGAGGTTCGGCTTGCAGACGTTCTTGAAGTTGCGTGCGGTAGCGAGTTTGGAGGCGGCAAGTTCCGCCGTGTGCCGCTAAGCGAGTCAACGTTTCGCCGACGAACAATTTCCAATTTGACAATCACGATAACAGCAAACGCACTGCTCGATAGATTGAGATGAAAATAGAAGACGCAGTATTCCTCACGATATGGCAAGGGTTGGTCTTCTCCGATAGAACCTCTATGTAAGTTTGCTAGCCTGATTTCCTTCGAATATTATTTTGTACTAGTATCATTACTCTTAATACTCCGTATGTACACCAAGTATCGCTGTTCCAGTTCAGACGATGGAGACCTCATCAGACTTCTATGCAAGCTTCAATCCCAATCTCTCTCTCACTCTCCTCTCGCCTTGTCCAAGCTCGCTATTGTATGCCTTTTCGTATAATGCCTCCAATGCTTTCTCGATACCACCGGGCCTTTGCTCTAGCTCGGTGAATTCCTCGGCAAACTTTCCATTCAGGACTCGTTCTTCTGCAACGCGCTTGAACTCTTTTCGAATAGGAGCGGTATCGACTTCCATGCTACCTTTGAGCTGACCAAATTGGCTACCGCTAATCAGCTTTGGGCTCTCGTACAGTGAGGGAATCTTCATGCATACCTCACGGAACTGTGGTGGATCAGCTGCCGAATGAAGCCATCATCCGCAGCCTTTTCAAAAATCTCGGCCTGGAGACTATCAGCAAAAGGGGTTAAAGATCGATTATGTACGCACGGGTTCCTTGCTCAACCACATCTCGTGAACCAGCGCTTCGTCCGAGCAGCCCAGACCTTTCAGTAACGTGTATGCTTCGTTGAAGCACGCAATTACTGCTGGCCAGAGCGCTTGTTCAGCGAATAAGTCCATTAGTGTCTCTTCCCGTACCGAGCTCTCGATGACACCACCCTTTGTCGCCCCGATCCCTCTGCAAAGAGCTAAGGCCACATCCCAGCCTTTGCCTGTACCATCTTGTTCGACAGAGACAAAGCATGGAAAACCTTGTCCACTCTCATACCGACTTCGAACGGATGTACCGATCATGCGCGGTGCCACCATCGAAATATCGCATGTAGGAGGAATATTCAGGTATTTGTAGAAGACGTTGTAGCCACTGGCGACGACTACACAGCACGTCTTCTTCAACGTCGGGGCGATTGATTCATTGAAAAGTTTCGGTTGCACCTGAGTTTACTCAATTTCTTCGCTTCCTCGTGCCGAATGTCTTTCTTTTTGTTACCTGATCAGGGACAAGAAGAAAAAGCACGTCTGCCTCAGCAGCTGCAGCAGCCCATTCTGACGTGTACCCAAATCCGTCCCCTTCCGCTGTTTTCGCATACGAGTCTCTCGGATTTGCAATCTGAATCCGTGGGGCTGGGGTTATTGAAGCAGATTTGATTGTATCACGCTGGATGCCAAATCAATATTCTGAAAAGAAAGGTGTCCTGGGTCTGCTCACCAGATTCAGCGCCTGAGCGCGTCCTTGATTTCCATAGCCGATGAACACAATGGTCTTGCCAGAGAGTATTTCTAGGGAACAATCATTGTCGTAGAACATGCGAGCCGTCATGGTCGCTCAGATAAAGGTGTCTCTGTTTACAGGAAAGATGTGTAAACAACAGCGCTCTGAGACGCCATATTCTTTGGACAGCTTGCTCTGATATACGCTCGTGAAAGTGTCCCATGGCACATCTTTGGCTTCATACGGGTCGAAGATCCAGCGAGATTGTGGGGTTTCATCGGAGTACCTGTTGCTCAGAACCCAGCGGGGCAATTTCTGCTGTACTAAGATCCAACCCTGCAATTTAAGATGAGCGGCCAGACACGCCAGAGCAGCGCAGCCCCCTGGCGGTCGCCGCCGCCGAAGCACCGATGGAGGATTCGACATTCATGAGATCATCAAGTCAGATCTCCATGTGAGATTTCTCTGATTCTTTGGGACTTGGGTCCCGCATCGTGGCGCTGCTACAATGGAGCAGCTTTATCTCGTTCAATCGCCTTCTGAAGAACTCAATCTTCGAATTCGCCTGTCCTCTTACTCCTCACAAACACCCTCAAAACCATGAAGCTCGCTTGAAGCTCTCGCAGTAACATCGACCCGAACTCAATGCAGCACCTCTTACGCCCCTTGCGGCCTCTACTTCGACCAATTCCGCTTACCTTGTTATCAGGGACAGCTGTGTTCCTTGCAGGTTCACGATTTTCCGCCAGCCGCCCAAAGCTCGCATCAACCGTCATGAGTTCTACGGCCTCCAAGTCGAATGCCTTCCCAATCGAACCTTACTCTCCTCGTCACTCTTCCTGGCCTTATACCGCTGCAGACTTCGAACGCCAAGATCCTTCTTCAGATGCTTCATTCTACTCGTCGCCACGCTTCGTTACCCATGTTGATGACCATGCGATCTCTCAATTGCAGAAATATTACGCCGAAGCCCTCCCCAAGCACGGACGGATCCTCGATTTTTGCAGTTCGTGGGTTAGTCATTACCCACCTGTGATCAACGAAGCCGCCAGGAAGGGGGATTTGGTCGTCGTAGGGATGGGCATGAACAAAGCGGAGTTGGATGCAAACCCCGTCTTCGGAACAGAAGAAGTGAGGATCCTAAGAGATCTGAACGAGGACGCGGAGATACCAAAAGGAGTCGCAATGATTGGCAGCAATACGACCGAGGAAGGTCTCGATGCGGCAACCTGCGTAGTTTCCATCGATTACCTTACCCAGCCCGTCGAGATTCTTACAAGTCTACGGCAGCGGATGAGACCCGGCGGAACAGTCCACCTAGCCATCAGCAATCGGTGCTTTCCGACCAAGGCAGTGTCGAGGTGGTTGCATGTCGATGAACAGGAGAGACTGCAAATGGTGGGTGATTACCTCCACTTTGCAGGCTGGAAGAAGATTGAGATTGTGGATTTGAAAGGGGAAGAAGATGAAGGGAAAGAGCAGGTCCCACAAACTTCGTTCGCCGCGTTGATGAGGTCCATGGGCATGAGCGGCAATGACCCTTTGTGGGTTGTCAGAGGTGTCAAAGAGGAATGAATGCTGCGGCTCTCTGTAGCGCACGAACTTCGATACCATGTTGCGATGTTTAAAACAATAGGCCAAGTCCATGCATGGTAGGTCCTGCTCCATTTAGACCTATCCTTACTCCCTCTGTCAATTGATATTGCATCCTTTCTTGAAGTTGTCATGATGGAGACGTCCGACTTTTCTCGATGGGACAGCCTTTTACGTTTGCGAATAACAGAACTGAGCAAATAAAAGTTAAGGAATCCCTTTATAAAACTGCTAGGGGTAAACGAAATAGTCACCATTCCATTAAATATGCAGATCCAGCGGTTTTAAACATACAAGAATTGGATTGGATAAAATATAAAATATTAATCTAGAGGGCACATCGAACTGGGGAAATTGGGGAACCACACCAGTCCAGTCAATTTATGGACTGGATTGGACGTTGTTCTTGATACTTTTAATTGGACTGGATTCTGGACTAGCCAAGGCAAAGTCAACCCGGACTGGATTCGACCAGAATTTTTGGTGGATTGGACTGGTTCAATCCAGTAAGATAACTATCATAATTACTAGTATAAGTGCTCTAGCATTAGCAGGCCTAATAAAAGCAGACCTAGCAACAGTGGGCTTAGCGGCAGGCCTAGCAGCAGCAGTGGGTTTAGAAGAGCGCCCAGCAGAGCGCCTAGCAAAGCATTCAACAAAGTATTTGGCTTAGTATCTAACAAAGCACTTAGTAAAGCATTCAGTGGAGCACATGGCAGAGTACTTGGCCTAATGTCTAGCAGAACATTTAGTCTAGTATCTAGCAGAGTATTTAACAAAGTGCCTAATAGAGCATTTGACGACATAACTAGCAGCCCATTCAATGGTATGTTGGCTGATTATTTTAAGCGCTATCTCTGTACACAATTAAAGGGCCGTTACCCAGCACCTTGAAACCAGTAACGAATTCTTTAGTAAGTTATGACGCGTTACCAAGAAGGTATCCACCAAGGTCCTCCATCTATTTAGGCAGAAATTTGATGCTCTGTATCAATGCGCCTTAACATTTAGTAGTATGTTTAGCAGTATATTTGACAGCACATTGAATAACGCAAATGACAAACCAAAATTCTATGTTACCAAATGTAATTATATAAAGTTCTAGTATTATACAATGTTCAAATAAGAAGACAGTAAAGATTTTTCTTAATCTAAGGCTGAGTCTCAAAATAAATATATGGATAACCTTAAAAGTCTGAATAAAAATGCATTACGCGTATTTATTGGATTTATAGATAGAACCCTATATGCTTAAAGCCCCTACTCTTAGTATTCTTCCATATTATTAGCACCCGCGGCAAGCTTTCCCTAAATGAGAATCTGATAGAAAGCTAAGAAATAAACTCGATAGAATTCTTTGTAGAATCTAGCAACCTAGAAAATAAAGCAGCTATTTAAACCTATTGTTCTTACTAATTAAAAGCTTTACGATTGATAGTTAAGATAGTAGTAAAATATTTAGCTTAAACGTTTGCTAGAATAATTTTGGTAGAATCACTAAAATAACGTTATATTAGATAATTGGCTAGTTTATTTGAATAATTATTATATCTAATTAGATAGATAATTTGGATTTTAGTAGATTTGTTATAATTTAGATTTTAGAGATTGCTTATTTTTTTTGTTATATTTTTTTAAATTTTAATATTTTTTGTTTTATCAAAACAAAAAAAAATAACAAATTGATAACACTATAATAATTATTGTAAAAAAAAAAATATTTTTATATTAATATTAAAATATCAAAATATTATAGCAAAATATTATTGTTGTTCGATTAAATAGATAGAATATTATATTTATACAAATTCAAAGTGCTCAAAATAGTTAAAACTAAATAGTATTAATTTAATTGCTTTTTTTAATTTAATATAAATATATTTTGATTAATTGTTGATATTGATTATATTAATTAGATTTTTGAATTTGCTAAAAGTTTTTGAATTCAAAATTTTGATAAAATTATTAGCGAATTGATTTTTAATATTGATATATTTTATTTTAATTATATTTTTTTTTATTTGTTTATATATAATATATTAATAAATATCAATATATTTTGTTTTGTTGTTGGTTTTGTGATTGAATATTAAATTAATTGTTGATAAATTATTTTTATAGATTATTATCGATTTATTTATTGAACGTTTGAGTTTATTAAATAATATTT